>JAJOOH010027135.1:0-20882 GCA_029582605.1 Solanum gracilifrons
AAATCATTTCATTAAGGGTAAAAAAGACATTTCATAGGCAAATTGTTACTTAAAATAGAAATGTGTCATTCTTTTTGGGACAGACTAAAAAGGAAAGTGAGTCATATAAATTGGGACAGAGGGAGTATAAGTTAAGGCTTCCTCAAATATTGTGTTTAGAAATTGTTTGTTAGCTCGACTCAACTTAATTGACTCATTTAGATGTAATAATCACTTTAAAATTAGAATTTACTTATTAATTTTAATTAAATTAGGACAATGTCAATTTAGTAATTATTATTTATTATTTAAAAAATTGTATTTTTGTCCCTTTTTAAAAAAAATTAATTTGATGTAATAAAAATTATGGACATCATTTCTTAAGACGGTTTTGTGGGTAATGGAAAATATAATAAACATTTTGAAGTTAATAATTAAAAAACGAAATAGATTTAGCATTGTACTAAACTTTTCTCAATCAAAATCAATTGATTTTACTTATTAATGAAAATAAATATTTGAATTAATTAATTCTTCAAAAGAGTAATTTTATAGGTTTGCATATCAAAAATGTGAATTTTGAAAAAAATACATGAATATTATGAAATAATTTATAATATTTTATTAATTTCGACTTTAAGCCACTAATTGCATTGATCACCCCAGTACTATTTTGTTGTGTATCATGAACTAGTGTGCTTTTGAATTAGTCGTAATTGTGTTAGGTTAGCACTTCACTTTGTTTTAATTGCTACTTGACACATAATATACTTTCTTCCGTTCATCTATACTTATTTACTTTGATTTTTAAATATTTCTTAAGAAATGATAATTAATATGAATATTTTATCATAATATTCATATTAATTAATGTTTAGTATATTAGGTCTTCAAAAAGAATTTGAGAAATAAATTATTAATGGTAAGTGTAAAATATGGAAATTTAAATTTAATATAATGACTAAGTAAAAGTAAACGGAGGAAGTAACATTTAGTTGGATATTTTGGAACTTGGGACGTGTTTTTGTCTTTCTAACGGAGCGTTGAAGCTTTCAATTAAGTTTATGGACATGGTAGTTGTTGATTCTATTGGATATCTTACGGAAAATATTTGATCACAAGATACGCATAGTATTTCCATAGTTTGAGGCGTATCAAATAACACCATCTTTAAAAATATTTCACCCGGTACAACCGTACAAGTATATTTCCAAAATTCAATAAACTCATCTCATATAAAATTATAAACACATAAACTAACAAAAATTAAATCAAAGAAAAACCAACACATTAATATAATGACTAAGTAAAAGTAAACAGAGGAAAGTAACATTTAGTTGGATATTTTGGAACTTGGGACGTGTTTTTGTCTTTCTAACGGAGCGTTGAAGCTTTCAATTAAGTTGATTATGGACATGGTAGTTGTTGATTCTATTGGATATCTTACGGAAAATATTTGATCACAAGATACGCATAGTATTTCCATAGTTTCAGGCGTATGAGCCGCGTATCAAATAACACCATCTTTAAAAATATTTGGGATAATGCATAAGTACCCCCCCAGCCTATGCTCGAAATCCCAGAGACACACCTAACCTTTACTAAGGTCCTATTACCCCCCCGAACTTATTTTATATGTAATATTCTACCCCTTTTTGGCCTACGTGGCACTATCTTGTGGGCCCAGTGCACGTTGACAAATTTTTCAAGGATAGTGCCACGTAGGCCGAAAAGGGGTAGAATATTATAGATAAATTAAGTTAGGGGGGTAATAGGACCTTAGTAAAGGTTAGGTGTGTCTCTGGAATTTCGGGCATAGGCTGGGGGGTACTTATGCATTTTCCCAAAATATTTCACCCGGTACAAGTATATTTCCAAAATTCAATAAACTCATCTCATATAAAATTATAAATACATAAACTAACAAAAATTAAATCAAAGAAAAACCAACACATCATTAAGATATAGGGGAAAGAACCAAAAGAAAAGAAGTAGAGATAAAAGGGTGTGTTCGGTATGAAGGAAAATGTTTTTTTTTTTTTGGGAAAATACTTTAATGGAAAATAAGTGAATTCTTTACTTATTTTCTTGTGTTCGGTTTATAAGCAAAACATATTATTCAAAAGCATTTGTATATAATCTACACAACTCCTGTGGGGGGTGGAGGTGGAGGTGGAGGTGGGAGTGGGTGCAAGGTTAGGGATGGGGATAGTGGTGAAGATGAGGTGGGTTGGAGAGGCGGGATGACACAATCAATATGAAATACCACTCATGAAACCCGTGACCTTTAGGTCCCATGGAGACAACTTTACGGTATGTTCGTGATTTGGAGGTAAGTCCCTCCACATAACTCCTCATCAGAAAATGGGTTACATTATTACAGCCTCTATTCACACTGAGGAGCAATGTAGTGGATACAGCTTCTCTGAGCTAAAATATCAGCTAGAAGATCCCATTCCAAATGAAATGTCCAAACATTCAGGAGGTAAATGAGCTGTGCAGCTTCACGAGCGAATAGTATCTCTTACGTTCGCCAACCAGGTTACCTCCACACTCAGTCAGTCCTGTCAAGCTATCAGTTCTTGTTTGATCGAAAAGTAACAATAGTCCCCTTCTGCTGGGTGAGGAGACCATTAGGTTGAGAGGTAGTATTGTTATGATTCACCTTTCTCAATCTCCAACTTTCCACCTGATTCTAGTCACGGATCAGCAGCTGCGCAGGAAAGTCACAAACTACACACTCTTCCTTGTTTTTTTCACAAGGACCATAAGATTCTAAATGACTTGGTGATTCGTCTCTTGATTATACTCCTGGATAACTTTCCTTTGGTGACGTTGGCTTGCCACAACGGACCCTGTAAAACAGGTTGCTAAATTTGGAATGTGGAGATTCTAACGTGATTGTTGGCAAGAGGAATGACTGAGCAAGCGCATTCTGGCCCCTGTCTGGATGTCATAAGAATCTAACCTGGCGGTGTTAGAAGATGTAACTGATGGCCTTTGCTCATCATATTATGGGAAAGGCACTGCCTGGAGTCCAGCTTGTTTACAAAGTTTGTGATCACATCAGATACTTGGAGGAAAAGTGGTTTTTGACCAGCTTCTTGTTGTAACACCATTATGTTGAGATAACAGGTACTCCGTGATAAAATGCCTCTGATTTCTTATACATGTCGAGGTCTACAAGAACCAAATTTTAATTACTTTTTCCACGTTTCTGAACCAAAAAATTTGGTTCAGAGAAAGGATCTAAAATCCAAAGCAGTTACGTTCTTTACCAAAACTCTCCACATGAACATGATCCATTAGTAAAGTGATGAAAACGATTAACATCTCTAACGATGATTTCCCTCCGTGTTACTTTTGAAGCAGACTTCATGAAAGAATGACAGTCCCCACAGATCCTGAGGTTCTTCATAATTCTTATAGGAGCAGTTGAGGGCAAACACATCAATCCATATGTAAAAGCAAGCTTCTCACTATGATGTCTCAGAAGCTCATGTTTTCTGCTCAATTCCACATCATGCAGGTCGTATTCGGTTTCACCTTTGTAACCTAACTTCTCCATACCTACCAACAATTCATCCAACCTTGAATAAACCTCTACAATGCTTGGATGATTTCTTTCCCCGACCATGAACGTGTGAATCTTGTCTTTTATCTGTATCCAACTCTTGCCTCTTTCTTTCTTTGCTTCACTGTCTTTAAGAAGCTTTCTTGTTGATGCAACATCGCCCCACCTTCTCTTGGAAGCATATATGTTTGAAAGCAAGACGTGGTTCCCAGCATTATTAGGCTCGAGCTCAAACAGATGTTTAGCAGCAATTTCAGCCACCTCAACATTTCCATAGACCCTGCAAGAGGCCAATACAGAACCCCACATGGAAGCAGTTGCAGCAAAGGACATATTTTCTATTAAATCCTTAGCTTCTTCAACCAAACCTTTTCTACCAAGAATGTCAACCATACATGAATAATGATATACATTGGGAGACAAGTTATGTTCTTTCTTCATCTTGGCAAAATATATCCGCCCCTTGTCAACAAGACCCATATGACTACAAGCAGATAGCACAGAGACGTAAGTCCACTCATTCGGGTAAAATCCTGCTAACTGCATTTTCTCAAACAACGTCATAGCCTCTAAAGACCGCGCATTTCTAGCCAAGCCAGAAATCATTGAATTCCATATTACATCATTCTTCACCTCAGCATTTGAAAAAACAATATATGCTTCATCAACACTTCCACATCTTGCATATAAGTCCACAAGAGATGAAGCCACATAAACATTGGCACCAAAACCAGTTTTCCATACTATAGCATGTGTTTCGTTCCCTTCTAACAAAGCAGCCATCGCAGCACAAGCAGATATAACCGAAGAAAGAGTAAACTGATTATGCTCTATCCCGGACTTTTGTAGCCTGTGAAAAAACATGATAGCCTCCTCATATAACTCATTTTGGACATATCCAGCAACCATTGAACTCCAAGTAACCTCATTCCTCTCACTCATAGAATCGAAAACACGAAAAGCATCTTTCATCAACCCACATTTAGCATAAACATCAAGCAAAGCAGTCGACACAAAAACATTAGATTCCACTGATACCTTAATAGCAAAACCATGCAATTGTTTACTTTCTAAAACAGCAAACTTAGCAGCACAAGCACAAAGTACACCTGAAACAGTAAACCCACTAACCTGACTCCCTTCCCTTTGCATTCGAACGAAAAGACGCAGAGCTTCATCTTCATCTCTGTTCTGTATATACGAACCCATCAGGGTGTTCCAAGAAACAAGTGTTCTTTGAAGCATTTCATCGAACACCTTGCGAGCAAAATCAACAATGCCGCATTTCGAGTACATATTGATGAGCATGTTTGTTGTCAATATATCAACTTCATATCCATATTTTATAATCTGGGTATGCATCGATTTTCCAGTCATTGCATTCCTTTGTTTCGCGCATTCTTGTACTCCCCGGTGCAAATATGGTAGAATAATTGAATTTTTGGACTCCCCATTAACGATATATTCTTCATCGTCGGATTTATGAAGTGTAGCAACGGCGACGGAAGATAAATTTCTCCGGCGAGCACTACAGAGATTGGAAAACTTGCTTCTTTGTAAGGCTTTCATTTCATGGCATTCAGTTCCAAGTGTTTAAACTCAACGATAACTTATTGCCTATTGAATTTTGAATAAAGTCATATTGCCTATTGGTCTTGTTTCTATCTTTGGTTGCAACTCTAAAAAAAATATTACGATTCGATATGATTTGTGAATAATATAATTCAAAATTTTTACTACTTACCTTGTCTTTGGTTTCGATAGTTTGCTAAAAGTTATCATTTTAAGTTTAATGCAGCTAAATATCGTAAAGTTGAGCAACAAATATGGCCACAAGAGGAACTATTATTGGTAATTGTAGGTCGATAAAGATTGATTTTTTAGATTAAGTGATGTATAGCGAAATATTAAATCAACTTGTTATTCTTATGGTGTATCTAGATATTGATAATGAAACTAAAGATTTGTATTGTTTATAAACTCTCCTAATATGCAAGTCATAAAGGACTGATATGTCTTCATGTTATATTCAATATACCGATAAATTACTTACCATAATAGTAGATCATCATAATTCAAACTTTTCAATTATGACACCTCATCTTAATTTATGTAATTTTTTTCTTTTATGTACGTCTCTTTATTTATTTCATTTAGCTCATGATACATTTTTTTCTTTTATGTACCTCTCCTTTATTTATTTCATTACATGAGACCTCTTCCCATTATTTCAATCATGATACATTTCTTTTATAATTTTAAAGCTACAAAAAAAATAAAAAATTATCATGCGACTCATGACAAATTGAAATAATTTCATAGTACGGTCAATCAAGCTACCTTGTTAGATTAATCACAAATAATATCTCAAGTTCTCTATTGAATTGAACCGTAACTTTTTCCGGAAGCTTATTTCGACCTCGATTTCAAGGTCATATATGTCATTTGCCTTGGTCATAAGCCTAAATATACATATTTTTGATAAATCAAGTTCTTGGATGCCAAAAATACAAAACTAATTGGGCCATTAAAGAAGGTTTTTTCCCATCAGCATTAGCATTTAATGGCCCTTTTTGATTTGTTTATTGGGCCAATTTTAAATGAAGCTTTCACTGACAATTGGCCCGATAACGGCCCACATAGATTGTTTAAATAATTTCTAATTTTATTACTACATGTAAAAATTACCTTTAATTGAAAACTTACGTGGAATGGAAAACCTTTAGAAAATATCATGTAATATAGCTATAGTTGAAAAAATTTATAATTCGCGGCTATAGTTTCGCAAAATTTTGTTAGTCAGTTCCTGATTTGATATGTTTCAATGTAAGATTTTGTTCATTTCATCATAATTTTTACTAGTATAAAAAAATATCAATAATGTACAAAAAGATGTCTTATCAATATAATCCTACAAATATATTTAATAGTGACATGTGGTGTACTTAACTTCATTTTCATCCAAATATCACTATACAATATATGAGGTGTTCCATTCAACATCCATCACAAGTGTTGCTTTCATAAGCAAAAGCAATCCACATAAATATGGAAATCTTGATGAGCTACATTTGCTATTACCACATATGATACCTTTCTCTTTCACAATGATGGAGGTCATGTTAAAAGTTGTGTATTTTAATTATTTTATTGAATATCTATTATTTTAAGTAAATTTCAATAAATAAAAGACTAAAAACATAAGACAAACAAATTAAAATAAAATAATCATAAAAAATGACCAAAATACCCCTATATGCCAAAGCAAGCATGTTGATCTAATGACTCTTTTGATATGTAAAACTCTCTCTTATTAGATAGTAGAATATTTGTATTAAAAATAATAAGTTTGCTCATCAATGACTAGAGTGGTTGAATATTTGTGGCTTAGGGGAATTGAATCTACATCCTCTAAAAGAATTTGATCAACTTTTACTATTAAGGTAGCTTTTCATTTGTATTAAAGAGATTGAACATCTAATAAATACACAAAATAAAAATCTAACCCTACATATAAAGTGCGCTTTTCTAACGAATAGAGTTCTGATGAACCCCTCCGATCCGGTCCACCTAGATCTGCCCATGATTTATTGAGGACTAAACCATATCTACCCTACTTGCAACTCTTAATAGATGAAAGTTACATTTCAACAAGTAGTTCAAACTAAAAAGGAACCAATAAGCCATCTTTCTTCTTGTGTTACATTGTTTTCTCTATAAAAAAAAAAAAAACCACCATGATTCTATTTTCAATAGCAACCAATTGACTTTGAAGAATTAATAATGAGAAAAAAAATACATTAGCTCAAAAGGATAAAATAAAAAGAAGCTATGGGACCATAAAAAAGTTATGAGACAATTGTAGATAAAATTGGCCCCTCCATTGTATCTATTAACATCCAATTCTTATCACAAATAGTCCCAAATTCAATCACAAAAATCATTACACACACAAATATACACATACAAGATACAATAAGTATATATATCATTATAGCATATCTTTGACTAGGATTTTATAAGTAAGAAGAGTGATAGAAAAACTATGATTTTCCACTCATTAAAATATTACTCAAACAGCACATTCTTTAATTTCTTGGTGGATATATAAGCAGCCATATCAATCCATAAGTCAGAGTATACATAGAAAGATGTTTTTAAAGAGACAAATTACATGTGATTTTTGATTTAGTAAATGGAAGGATGGAGAGTCATGACACCACTAAAGTTGGTAATTGTCTCCCACATCCTACATTAGCCTATACAAAAACAAATAAATAAATCATGAAAATACGTTTATCAGTCACTTTTTTTTATCATATTCTTGAAAAGCAGTTAATTTTATAGAGTTTCAAATTTTATAGATGAAACTCCACGACATTCAATTCCCCCATATTTTTACGATCCATCGACTACTCTGCAGCCATGTCTTTAGAAAATAGTTATGAAATGGAGTTTTAAATTTCATATGTGAAAAATCAGGATAATATCATAAGTTTCATATATGAAATTTAAAACTTTTATAAAAGTTGTTGTTTTCCAATTATAAAAAGTGACTATTTGTGTTACCCCCACATTGTCTCACCATGGTTTGTGCATTTTGGGCTCCAGTTAGATAAGTTCTTAATGTTGACTCCCAAAGATTTTGAAAAAGAAAAAAGAAAAAAAATGGACAAGAAATATTTTCTTTAAGCTAAGGTCCAAAAACTTTTTAACACAGTATATATTGTTAAAGGTAAGTAGAAAACATTTTTAAGGGATCATTTGATTGAGAGATATTTCATCAAATATTTTGAAGTACTTAAACTTTTGAAAAATATTTAATTTCAAGTGAATTTCATGCTCAAACACAATATCAACCTCAAGTACTTATTTTTCATCATCAATCAAAGAATTGTCCAAACAATCGTAAATAATTTGAAGTATACACATTCTCTTTTTATTCTTTCTTACGTTTTTTCTTCAAGACTATTATGTTACATAAACATATATGAATCTTATCAAATACGATATTATAACAAAATTTGATTTTAGGCCAGTAATTTTATTTAATCCCTCCTTGATTTTTAGTTTCTACTATTTTCAAGCACATGTTAAGAATGATATGGTATCCATGTGCCATATTCTAGCAACTTCATTCATTGTGGCTTTAATCCTTGATTGGATTAACAAAAAGAAAGAAGGAGAAATAAAGTAAGGAAAGTGGTATTAATTAATTAAGATCATGATGGCTATATAAGTAAGTTCTACACGATTAACTAAAATCTCATAAGCATAATGAGAACATCATTAAAGATAAAAATTTGTGGAGTATTTTACACCACCCACTTATATAATATATAGATATATTAGTGGCCAAGTGCATGCAAATCTTTGTGGCTACTTTTGTAATTGCAAATTTGCAAGTTGCTATCAAGCATTTCTACTTTCTAATCTGACCCAATTGAAGCATCACAAATGATGCAATAAAGCTTTTGGGATAGTTATTCATACATACCGTTTGGTTAACTAATTTATTAATATGATCGAGATATACATAATATATATTATACTATCATGGTATATATTGTATATAGATATGTATATCAAATATATAATATATGAATGGTCTGTGGTTGATCTAAGATTTTCATATAGGGGTTTGAAAAATAAAAGTATAGTATTTGAGATTTTGAACTTGGAACCTCAAGAGGAATTTTGAACCCCTAAGGCCTAAACTATTAAGTCAACCTTTACGTTTAGGGAATCAAAATACATTAAAAAAAAAAAAACTTATATATCTACTATCTAGTGTAATTATTTACTTAAAGGGTTCGGATGAGCACCCTCACATCCTAGATCCTCCCACATGTCTATACACTTTGTACATATTTTATAAATTAGTTGACTGAATATTAATCCAAACTCATAATTATCCCTCAAAACTTTTCGTATTTTTCATATTTTAGTAAAGGATTCTTTTTTAAATTAACCTATGTAGTGTTATATTTTATAGATTTTTGCTAATCTTATTTCTTCGATTACTAATTTCATGTTTCTACTTAATATAATTAGATTTATGATTATCTTTTATACTAAAAATAAAAAAATTAAGTTCTACAAATGACACTTCATATTGATTGTGTCCTCTATACCGTTCAACACACCTCATATTCACCATTTATATATATATAAATATATATACACACGTTAATTATTGCATGAGTCAAGGATATAATAACTTAGCAAATATTCCCTTAGTTCATTTGTTCACCCAAATATTCATATGTGGATAAAAAGTGGACTATTGGTATTAAAAGAATCGTATCATGAACCAACTTTCATGTCAAAATCAATTGGAAAGTTTACTTTCTTATCATTTCTGACTTTCCTAGTAATGGAATCTAACCAATTGGATACACAAAAATCAATTAAACTATAATTCCTTATTGGCATATATGCCTTTTGATAGAAATCTAAGATATATTTTAAGCTAGGAACCTTTATCTTATCTATGATTCATATATGGAAAAAAAACTCTATCATGTGATAGTAGTGAAATGTACGGAATTTCTTTGTCCTTAATCAGAAATTTCAAATTAAGTTGTTGAGTATAAAAAAATATTGATAAGAAGTGTTTCTCCTCTTTAACTAAAGTACTTCATCTATTCATAGTTGTAGGAGAAATAGAGTATATACCAACACAAAATCATATATATATTTAGAAATGAATAATAAAATTCAAGATTGTTAGGTATCTTCGATCCACTCAAATATATAGTAATTAATTTATACTGGTTAAAATTTATAAATGAAAATAAAGATTAGTGTTATTTTTGTGGTGAAATTTGTTCAGCTCCTATGTATATGTTTTAAACTAGAGGCTACGAGTTTGAATTTTGTACAAAATCTTGTTAAGTGGCATTTCCCTCTATATGAATTTTCCATGATGTGAATCATAATTCATCGCGATTTCAATATGAATATCAAAGACTAAATGAAAAAAAATAAAAATACTTATTAGTAATAACTATAAACATTTAATTGCACAGTTTGTTCGTAAAATGATCTGATTTTTAATTTTTAGAAATCAAACTTAGATCAATGAATAAGTTTTATTAGAACATGAGACATAATTTATAAAATATTAATAATGTAAAAATATAAATTTATGCCAACAAAAAAAATAAAAAAATATTTGCCTTGGATAGATAAAAACCGACCAAAAAGGAAACTATTGCGGTACAGAAAAAAGTGAATACTCCCACATTGGATGGTATATAGTAACCATACCCCAACCCCCCTATCCTCTCATGTATATCTCTTTTCATCAAGGTAATATATTCAAAATTTATTTACTCGATTAATTCAAATTCATGCTACAAGAAAAATTATTTTAAAAGGAGGATGTGCTCTCTATAGGAACGAATCTTGCTTGAAAATTGTGAATTTAGTAGAATTCAGTAAGTCTGATATAAACTTTATATATATGCTTGAGAAATTTATTAAAAATATATACATATAATAAACTTCAGAATCAAAAGACTTTAAAATTTAAAATTCATAAACTTCAAATTATTAAAACTTAGAACTTGTAACTTAAACAAACAAAAAAAGTCTTGTTTATTTTACCACATAAAAAGGGTTCATTAGTCCCTATCCAACTTTCTTTTTGTTCCATCCTCATCTTCAAACCTTTTCCACCCCTTTTTTCCCCTTCTTATACCCCAAAAGAGAGAACCTTTAACTAGATTTATATTTTATTGTTCTTTTCATTTTCAAGAAGATAGATTCCACAATAAAAATGGACTTTCATGGACTTAAAGTTTTCTTCAATAGTCATAAAGGTAGTGGGGCCTTTCATTTTGAATACATGATGTCACATTTGAACTAAAAACATGATAAGGTAACTTCGCAAATATTTAAACTTAAATGATGGTCAATTGTGAATATGTATGTAATCAAGTGCAATAAAGAGAATTTTAGCTTCAAATGGTAGACAACTCTCTTACATCACCCAATTTGGGTTAATGAACAGGTTATTTCTAATTTTCCATGTTCATCTTTATAAATTTCTTTGTCTTTGTGGCACTTGAGCTTTTATGAGGCATCAATAGTTGACTTAACCATACAAGAGAATCACAAGTCACAATAAACTATACAACTTGCTACCATAATAACAATACAATAATAATTACACCTCAGTCAACTACATGAATCCTCATTTCACCATTTAAGCTCATATCATAACATTATTGTAGTAAACTATACAACTTGATCGCCGCAAAAAAAATTGCAGCCTATATTTCCTCTCCCATTTCTATGTTAAATATCCATAAATTACTCCTCTCCACCCACCAAAAAGAAGAAGTTATACTAAAAGAAAAAGTCAGCTTAAAAAGAGAACATTTTTACACTTTGAGAGTATGGTCCTGGACTTCAATAGATTCCTTCACTAGTTCAATTCTCTTTTGACCAAGTGTCCCATCTTCCTCAGCATCAAAACTAGCATGAACACTGTAGAGAACATAAACCAGAACAGCGAGAGCTGAGAAGAATCCAAATCGGATGTAGGATGGTCTATCAAGTGAACCTAACAAGAATATATTGAGGAATATGGACATGGAAGGAATCCATGGCATTAAAGGTACACCCCAAAACTCGGGTTTTTGCGCTTGTGGTACCATATAATGGAAGAGTTGTAATACAGCGATGGCGATAGCAGTACAAGCACCAAGCATGAAGGCTTTTGGCATGCCTGGTGGAGCAAATTGCCATAACAGGGTGAATAAAATGGATGTTAAGGAGAAGCAAAAAAGGAAAGATAGTGTAGGCCATGGATTTGTTACGCCAATCGAAACGTAACGCTTGTAAATAACAGCATTTGCTACCATGTAAAATACAAACAGTGTACCGATTGATACAAGGTTGAGTAGTATTTGTAAATCAGTAAAAAGTGCAATTGCTGCTGTACAAATTCCTGAAAATGACCAAACAAATTCTTGTATTAGCACAATAGGAAGAAATTCCTAGCATGACTTTATTCTGAAATTGGTAAAGAATGTGTCATTTCAGTCAAAAGTTTCGGCCTTGTAAACACTTCTGGCAAGATTTTGAGTCTCAGAAAATCACATGACAAGATCTTTAAAAGGGTACCCTTTGTTCGCAGAGACAGAATTTTTACTAAAGAAATTCAATATCTACTATACATAGATAAAAAATAATTTTTGATTACTGCCCCTAGTACTCTAAAAAGGATTCTATATTATAGCATTTTCAACTCTGTTTTTAAAAGTCTATATCGAACATTCCCAGTTTACTTAAATTCTTATTCCAGTAATGCAAGTCACACACATAATCTTTATAAAGAATAAAATTTCAAGAATGGTCAGCAGGAGATAGAAAAAGTTTTATACTTTGCTGAGCTCAAATACCTGTCTAAATAGTGTATCAAAGTATGTGGAGAACATTCGTTTAGATAATGATGGGAAGGAACCTTATTAGTTATATATTGTTTGAACCAATAATTGCAGTTAAATCTTTCCTGAGCCACTCGAATTAACAAGGAACCTTCCTAATTAGATTTTTTAAATAATCACGATTTATACAACGCAGTATTATCACGAATTAATTCATAATACATTTTTAGAAAAACTATATGAAATCTTTTCTCCTTGAAGTACATATTTGAAACATTTAGCTGGTATTGTGTTACTCGTTTTTTTAGAGGAGATTGTCGTACACTTTAATATGAAACTTGAAATCCCCTACTCACATTAAAAAAACCATGTTTTCATCTGTGAAAAATATATTCAAACATGTGAAAACTGTGTTAAAATCGTCACACACTTCAATATTGGAGGGCTACGAATGAACAAAGAAAAATAAAAAGGCCAAATTCATGACAAACATTGAGATATGAGCCAAGGTTTTATCCTAAGGAAGAGGACCCCACATAGAAAAAATCAGTCAAAGCAACTTTCAATAAAAAATTCTCAAATATCTGTGTGATTGTGAGTGACTAATCATCTGGACATGAAACTGTAGGTCCCATCACTTAAATAATTTAAATTAAATAAATATATAAAAGTAAACATGAACAACTCGAGCGAAATTTAACACCTATAATATGAAATAATTTTAATCATGTATAAATAATTTAATTTTCTGTCGAAACACTCCGCCACTAGGTCCCACAAAACCCAGAAAATAGTTAACCGAATATGATGAGTCCCATGATAAACTTATGATCAATTTTCCCTAAAATGTAAAGCTATCGCCTTAACCGAAACGGTTCTTTTGGTGGACCCCCTACTCTCCAACGGCAAAGCTAATAATAATAATACAAAAGGCAACATCCACGCAATAACAGGAAAAATAAATAAATCACACACGCATTTCCACTAATTTATCCACATAAAAATACGTAACACAATAAAATATCATACCCAATCAAATTTTTCAATATATTTTATATCAGTCGAGATTCTTTCAAAAATACTACACATTCATCTGCCTCGAACCTCCACTATTGATATAAACACAACGTACGAGTAGATATTGATGAAAAATAACGTACCGAGAAAAACGGAAGCATTCACAGGCGTTGATGTTTTAGGATGGACCCTAGCAAACCAAGCGGGAACAACGCTGGACCGTCCGATCACGCACATGTATCGAGCTTGGCCCAACATAGCTACTAATAGAGATGTTAAAATACCGAAACTAGCCCCAACTCCTATCACATTTGATACCCATCTCCACCCGTCTGATCCCATAAATGCCCCCGAAAATGGCGCATCTGGATCAATCTGTTCATCAAAAACAACAATTTATCATCAACCTTTCACATTTCCAGATATTAATACTCATTTACATTCATCATCATGATATGATAATCCTAAATAAATGAGATTCGTTGATCAAAATTTGATTGATCGGAATAATGAAATAAATGAATAGTGATAAGGATAGAAATGTAATTTTAATCACTTTTATTTTACCATATCATAAGGAAGGAGCATGGACATAGAAGCAGCCATGAGGCAGTAAAGAACTGTCACGAGTATAACGGAACCCGAGACACCGGCAGGTATATCCTTAACAGGATTTCTGACCTCTTCAGCCATGGTTGAAACGGCGTCGTACCCTATGTAACTCAGATAAACCATTGCTGCTCCATTGAACACTCCTGAAGCACCGAATGGGAAGAATCCACTCGCATGATTCTCATCCCCTGCTTCTCTGAAATTCTTCGTATCTCCTCTGGTAAATCCAATTACTATCACGAATACTATGAACACTAGATGTAGCACTGTTAACACCATATTCAACATCGAACTCTCTCTTGTACTGCAAAGAAATCGTAACAAATAATGTTTATGAAAAAAACGAAATCGAATTCGATTAGAATTTTTTCATGAATTTTAGTAGCGGACGAACCTGTAGCAGATGATTACGGTGAGAGCTAAAACTACTAAAACAGCAACAATATCGATTTCGTTGAATCCTTTCGGTAACCCATTGACGGTGATTCTCAATCTGCTCTCAGTGGATATACCGAGGGCTGTACACAAATAACCGGTGAAACTCCTCGCTACCGCGGCATTTGATAATACGTAATCGATGATCAGATTCGCACCGGTCAAAAACGCTAGAAATTCACCTGCACTACGAAACGTCGTTGATCAATTTAATCGTAAAACAAAGCAAAGGACATTGCGTTTTTCACGTGTTGTTTTTAAAAAATTCAGTTACGGAAAACGGACCAAAAGTGATTCGGATATAGCTAAAAGCACCGCCAGCAACCGGCATATCGACGGCGAACTCAGTGTAGCAAAAAGCAGATAACAGAGCACAGAATCCAGCAATGGCGTAAGAGAGAACAACAGCAGGTCCAGCACACATACGGCTAGCACGACCGGAAGTAACAAATACTCCGGCACCAACCATACCGCCGACGCCAAATCCGACGAGGTCGTACCACCGGAGACTCCGTTTCATATCTCCACCAGACCGAGCTCTGACTCGACTTGTTTCTTCGAAAGAAGTCGAGACAGAACAAGCCCGGCGAGCTAATCTGTGTGGAGTATCGGAAAGTGCTCGGAGGTAGGATTTGACATTAGAAAAAGAGGAGCCATAGGTCTCCATTTTTGGACCACCAAGTCTCTCTTTATCAGTAAATATTGAATTGGAGGAAAAGAAGAACGAATGAATGGGTATTTAAAGGGTTAAACACTAAAGAAAATGGCTGATACAGATATCTATTAGATCCACTGAATCTTATTAATAATCTCAGACGCGGCAAACATAAAAATCATATTTATATATTATAACTATAGTTTTACTTATAACTAATAATACAGCATCTATATTATTTTATTTGACTTAATATAACAAATTAGGGAAAAAATGTGGGAGATAAATCAAATCCGTGAATTTGGGCTTAAGATAAAAAAAAAAGATAGCGGATACATCTCCTATATTTCCTCATTTAGTTTAAAAATAGGGAAAAGGGTATGCTATATCCTCAACTTTATCATTTAGAGTTGATATACCCTCATTATGAAAGTAATTCATATATAGCCCTATTGCTAAACAAATGGTGCACATATATCCTTTTTTTCCAACGGAAGTGGAAAAATTAATTTTAATTTAATATTTTAATCATTATTTTAAAAAAAATAATATAATCCCATATGCGTATATTTAATCCTCTTTACACATATTTTCTTTTTAATTTTTTTGTTTCAACGACTAATTTAAAGTTATTATTTTGATGGTCAAATTTATTTATGTTTCTCTAATTATCTTGTAAACTTTATTATAGATGACCCAATTTTTTTTCAATACAAAAACTAAATAACAATATAGTCGAAAAAATAGTTTTAAATTATAATATAGCCACAAAAAAATTAGTTTTAAAATTTTCTCTTTACACTAAGGAACGAAAGAAAAATAAATAAATAAGAAAATCAAAAAATATAATCAAAGACGTCAAAAAATAATTTATGTATAAAAAAGATTAAAATATACCTTGAAATTCGCTAGAAGGATCATCTATACCCCTACATGATTTGTTTTAAATTTAAAAGTCAAAAACATAAATTTAAAAATATTTTTTTCACTTCAGTTAAATTAAGGATATATGTGAGCTCATTTTATAACGGTAGGGTATATGTGAACCGTTTGTATAACGGTAAGGGTATATATGAGTCACTTCATAACGAGGGGCATATCAGCTCCAAATGGCAAAGTTGGGGTATATCAAACCCTTTTCCCTTAAAAATATTTTAAACTCTCTAAAATCAAATTTTAACTTTTAAGTTTGTTTAATGCATCATGAGGATTTTCAACGGGAAAACAACATAAACCTATATTTTGTTTGTACATCTTTAATTACAATATTTATCGTTATTTTGATATACAAGAGATAGTGCAAAGAAAGTCACAATGGTGAAGTTTAGATCATAGTTTAAAATCATTTCACCAACAAATTTATATTAATCAGTAATAGGGATAAAAATTAAAGATCACGAATTAAAAATAAATAAATTAAAAACTACCTCAAAATAGAAAGTTCGTACAAAAAAAATGTTTTATTAAAAAAGAAACAATATGACATAAACAAGTTAGATTAAACTTTATATGGAAAGGTCTATTTAACTACTATTAAGCAATTTCGAAATGTGATACGCACCTTTTCCTTCACTATGGTCCCTAGAGTTTGAAGAAATTGTAATAATAATCCCCCTTGCATTTGATACAAATTTGGGATAATTTTAAAAATCTTCCTCTAAGTTTTTCTTTCGAATCATTAACAATTTCTATGGACTACTTTGATTTCTTTATAACAAGACTTTTAATATTTATATCATTCATAAAAAATAATTATAATTATTTTGACTGATTTACCTTTATCAATATACAAATTGAGCAAACTTATACAAGTAGGAAAAATGAGTATAATTAATAATAAGTATAAATTAGGAACTAAGTGTAAAATTATCCATTGATTTCATTGTGAACAAGTATTGTTGGATATTCCAAAATAGTATAATGGACAACTATTGTTAAACGGAAGGAGTAACATTTACTAGTGCAATTTGAGCAATGTAAAGGAAAATCTAACCTAATATGTTCTTTGGATTGATCAAATAAAGTGCAAACAATACCCATAGACTTTGGTAAGATATTTGAAAATGAACTTTTATATTATTGTATATGAATATTTTTATATAAGACAAATGAAAAGCTTATATATGATTAAGATGTTGGAAAGTGAAGTAATAAAAATTTGGAATTAGACAATAAAATGTATAATGGTCAATTTGGCCAAAAGCCAAAGATGGAATCCTAGTAAATATATCATATGTTCACATTCAACTCCCTTGTAATTTTGCCTAAATGAATTGGCAAATGCATTTAATCTAGAGATAAGCATAAATTGATGTTTAGTTATTTATAGACGTATTAATTTTAAATATTCTTATCGAAATTTCTGACTTTTCATTGATTACAAAACTTTAGAATATTATAAAACTAATCTATCAAAATCTAAATAAACGTCTTATTATTTATAAAAATCTTGAATAAACGCGATCATAGATATTAGTTGGATTTTTTTTTCTTTCCGTACAACAAAATATACTAAAAAGGATAGAAAATAAGGTAAATTATACTTAACACTCTTATAATATAAAATTAAATTTAGAAACATCTCCTATAATCTTAAATTTCATAAAATTATATATTTGGGAAATTTTCGTTTGATTTTTATGTGTTTCCTATTTTTATAATCAGAATAGAATTATTTAATTTTTTCTCATTTTACCCCTACAATTAATATGATCTTTGAAAGTTTGAACAAATTTTGAAGATTCAAAATTTCTTTTTTCAAGAAGCAAATC
Source organism: Solanum gracilifrons (assembly GCA_029582605.1). Classification (NCBI taxonomy): domain Eukaryota; kingdom Viridiplantae; phylum Streptophyta; class Magnoliopsida; order Solanales; family Solanaceae; genus Solanum; species Solanum gracilifrons. Next base: position 18,442 of record JAJOOH010027135.1, read on the forward strand.
AATATAAACAAAGGACAATATAGTAAAGTTCATTAATCTATTAATAATTTATTTATCTAACATATAAATAAAAACAAATGTTCATCTAATAATATGAGACGGAGGGAGTAAACATTTAACACCCCTATAAAATAACTAAATGAATAACATGTATAATTTGAATAATTATAGGGAGTGTTAAATATTTGAGAAACTTTTGACTATCCAACATGAGTTGTAGTAAATAATTGAGATCTCTTCACTCTTAGTTAAAGATATTTTTATCAATCGCTCCTAAAAACGAAAAAAGTCATGTTGAAAATGTTATCTTGAAAAATGAATTATACAATATCTAAATGTAAAATTAAACGAATTCTAACGTAAATATCAAACACGAATTTAGGGTAGTGGAAGACGTTACGGTACCTTAATGAAACAACCAACAACTGCAAAAACAATGAATGACTCAACAGAAAAAAAAGGCAGAAAATTCCACTAAATTTCGGACGACAAAAAGGCAGAAAAAAGTTATTAGCTCGGTGGACTTGGAACTTCTTCTTTATTTCTTTCATACTATATCTAGTTATATATCCGTAAAATTATTTAAAATTTTAAAATATCATCCATATAAATTAATTTTTAATTTTTAAAGTATATTTTAAATTTTACCCTCTTAGGGGTCGTTTGGTAGAGTGTATAAGAACAATATAAAATAGAGTATATTATTAATGCATGCATTAGTAGTGCTTGCAGTAGTTATGTCTGCATTATTTCTTATACACTGTTTGGTTTGATATATTAGAAATAACAAATCTGCATAATTTCTATTAGAAAAATGTATGCTTACAAAAATACCCTTCACACTTTATTTCTTTGTACACTTCCTTTGCAACAAGGTTCTTTGCTAAAACATCAAAAAAGATTTCTTTGTTAAAACATCATTTAACTCCTCTTCTCTTCTTTTTTCTCAAATATAAAATTAAATAGTTATTACTATTGCGTCAAATTATTTTTGTGAAAAGTTGACAAATAATTTTTTATCAAACTAATCGTCACAATAATAAATATTTTGATTAATCAAATTGAACAAATTCAAATTATTTACCAGCCATGAGAAATCCTTAGTTCTACACCACCCCATCCAGGGGATACATGCAACTATACGTTGTAAAGGAAATGTATTAATGAGTAATGGTATCCTTGGTGAGCACAAGACCAGCTGCAAAGATTCTTGAAAAATGTTTTTATAAAAGGCTTTTGAGGGTAGTTTTGTAATTATATAATCTAATGCAAGTGTTAAAATGCTATGTATTACTAATATTTAGAATTTCTTGGTATATGTAATACACAACTTAATACACAATAGAGTGTATAACTAATGCATTAGTTATATATGTCATGAAAAAGTGTACTAAACAGGGTATTACTAATACACACACCTAATGCATGCATTAGTTTTCCTAATACACTCTACCAAACGACCCCTTAATAATTAAGGATAGTTTGGTAGCTAATTAAGAGGTGATTTCTTTATGTATTAAATCTTATATAATTTGTATCATATTTGATTATTATTTTTATTATGTATGAAATCAAACACACCAAATATAGTGTTTGTTTAGGATTTCAAAATCTTAGGTAACTAATATGTGTATAAGTTTTGAGAGTTATGTATTTTTTTATGGAGGCAATAATAAATAAATATGACTCTTAACTTGGTTTTGGCGTATAACTATGCCCTTCAACTTTAAGTGTGCACAAGTAGGCACGTGTTTTTGTACAAAATTGAACAAGTAGATACGCGTGTCCTACATGACATAATGCACGTAGGATGCCACGTAGAACATAAAATTCTCATGTAGGGTGCCATGGAGGATGAATGTGCTTTTTTGTTCAATTTTATAGAAGTTTAGGCGCCTTCTAGTGCACACTCAAAGTTAAAAGTGATAGTTGCCAGCTTACGTCAAGTTAAGGGTTATGTTTATGTATTGTGCCTTTTATGGATAAGGCACAAGTACCCTCTAGAGTATGACCGAAATCCTCGAGATACACCTTAACTAAGCTAAAGTCTTATTACCCTCCGAACTAATCTTTTTTGTAATTTTGTACACCTTTTGACTTACGTCGCAACAGAGTTGAGGCGCGTAAGAGATATTTGTATGTCATGTAAGACAAAAAGGTGTATAAAAATACTAAAAAAAAATGGGTTCAGGAGAGTAATAGGACCTTAGCTTAGTTGATGTGTCTCTTTGTGATTTCGATCATAGTCTAGGAGGATACTTGTATCTTATCCCTATTATTTTATATAGAATAATAGATGAATAATTAATATATAAATAACTAAAATTTATAAAATTAATTCTCGTATAATTTTAACCAGCAACCAAACGGCTTTTTATGGATTGAAAAACAATACCACCTTGACCTATTGAATAAAATTGATAACCATTTCCATATATATA
>JAJOOH010027136.1:0-23579 GCA_029582605.1 Solanum gracilifrons
CCCCCCCGCGGGGGGGGGGACCACAACTCGAGTACGGTGAAACATGGATAATCGAGGGAAACACAACTAAAAGCGGTCGTATTTGGGGCCGAACCAATTGCAATTTCAACACATTAGGCCGTGGTCAATGTCAAACGGGGGATTGCAATGGACTACTCGAATGTCAAACTTTTAGTAGTACACCCCCAAACACTTTGGCTGAATACGCTTTAAACCAAAACAGCAATAATGATTTCTTCGACATATCTCTTGTTGAGGGTTTCAACATTCCAATGGAATTTAGTCCTGTGTCCGCGGATGAGTGCTCTGTCAGGATCAGCTGCACCGCGGACATAATAGGACAATGTCCGAACGAATTAAGGACTCCTGGAGGATGCAACAGTCCTTGTACTGTTTTCAAGACAAACGAATATTGTTGCACGTCTGGAAATTGTGGTCCGACCAACTATTCGAGGTTCTTTAAGGATAAATGTTCAACTTCTTACAGTTATCCTGGAGATGATTCAACTAGTACCTTCTTTTGTCCTAGTGGAAGTGGAACTAACTATAGAGTGGTATTTTGTCCATAAATTTATAAATGTATGAAACATATTTTCTTTTATTGTTGCTTCTAAATTAGGATGTTTGAAATTTCTATGCAAGTTTGGTTTACATCATTATCACTATCTATTGAGCTAAAAATTCATTGAGAAGTACTTAAGTATTAAAGGAAAATGAAAATGAAAGAATATGAGGTGTTGTTATTTTTGTATTGGGTAAAAACCGGGATATACGGTAGGACCAGTCAAGATTTGACACGTGGTAATATGGAACGAAGATGGAACCTGGTACTAGGCTGCTTATCGGGCCGATAATTTCACATACGGTTTAATTTGGCCTATTGGATATCCATTTTTGAATTTACTAATTTGTTAGCCAACTTATAAGATATCAATTGGTTCGATAATGAAATAGTAATTAGCGGACGGTTATCGAGCGATGTAACGGCTAACTTTTAATCTCTATATTACTTTTTGTTTCGATGAACGCACCTTATAAAAAAGATGACTTCTTTTCACTATTTTAAATGCAGTGAGCTAGTAAGTAGTAACAGAAAAAATAGTAGTACTGACAAAGGAACAATATATAATTTACTCATATATATTATGGTATATAAAATATAAAATGAGGCTAATATACCTAGAATAAAGGTGTAAGTATGGTAACTCTTAACAAGTTAACGGTTTACCCTATAAGGAAATTGAATAATCTGCTCCCATGCTATTAAGCCATTAATTTTAAAATTTTAATCCGTTCCCCAACCATTTTTTTCGATAACCAAATATCAATAAGCTAAAAAATCAATTTTGTGATTGACTTATCGATTAGAGTTTGATTTTAAATACCCCTACCTGATACGCACTCGCAACATTCTCGATCGGAAGTCCAGAGAGTTCCGGGGCCAACAACTAATCAATGCATCAAAGCTCATCCTACACCCAAGTATACCAACGAAGACTCCTAAATACTTTTCACCCTTTAAATCTAACATATAAATTCAATTGTATCTTTTTTTGGGTAAATTAAACAAGAGTAACTTGACTAGAGATTAAGTAGATATTGGGCCAAGTAAAAGCAATAGGGTCAAGCCAGATAATTTGGAATCTAGACGGAGGGTATTGTAGGTTGTCATTAAATAGAACAGGGCATCACTATCAAAGGCTATCGTGATTTCTGTGCAAAGACACCATATGTGTTTCTCCTCCCCACTTCTGAGTCTAAGCTTCTCATCTCCTTTCTATCATCTATCAATCTCTAGTTCTTTCTTTTAGTATTTCTATATTTTTGTTTGGCCTTTTGCTAATTGTGTTGTTGCATTTAGTTTCTGAATTTGTAATTAAACTTTAGTTTTATTATAATAGTTGAGAAGTCATTACAAAATTTCTTATTCTTTGCTTAGTGAGGAATTTCCAAGTCAATGAAATTAGGAGGACTAATAAAATACAATTAGTGACTGTGACGACTTGTCTAGAGATTCAGTAGTCAAGAGAAGTACGAACAAAAATTAATCACGCAAACAAATTGCGTATTTGGCACGAAATGGAAGATGGGAGGTGGACTTTGCAGTCACAATAACAAAGATAAAAATATATATTAAAAAATACAATAATGTATTTTTGGTCTCATAGTTATTATTACTAGTACTAGTAAACTGTAATTTCGATCGTTGTAATATATATTTAAACTTGAAACTTGAATTAATTAGAATTTGTATTTTTGGTGCCTTTATGTAGTAATTTGTTAGGTTTAGATTAACATTAGATTTAAATTACTTTAATTTATATTATAAAGTAAAGATACAAATTTAAGATTTTTCAAAATCGAAGCACGAACAAAAGGTAGTCACGCAAACAGAGCATATGTGATACGAAATAGAAAAATGAGAGATGTACTTGACAATCATAATAACAAGGACCAAAATAAGGATAATCACAAGTCTTAGTTATTGGTAAATTCTAATTTTGATCCTTGTAATTTTTAACCTTGAATTAATTAGAATTCATATTTTTTAGTCCATTTAGGTATGAAGTATGTTATATTTAGATTATTATTATTAGACCTATAGTACTTTTAATTGCGGAGCAACTATACAAAGTTGGCATAATATATGATTAATTAAATAGCTTTATCATTGCACATTTTAAATAAATTTTGAAAATTCGGTTAAAGCTAGTGAGATTCTTTGGGCAATCAAGTGTTGAGATTTGCAGGGTGGTGAGTACTTCGACTGTCTTGTATCAGGTGAGGAGAAGGAGGTGAAAGGCTAAGCAGGGCTCGAACCTACGATAATAAATGACACTTTGTTACCTTTTTCATAATGTGGGTCTATGTCTTCATGATAGATTCTATGTTTCACCTAAAAGAAATTTCTATCTAAGCCTATCTAGATAACAGAAGGACCAACATTAAAATTTCAATAAATCAATTGTGTTGTTTGAAATTTCAAAATTTGTTAGAAGTTACAATCTATGAAAGTTCAGCACACTAGGCCATTAAATCAGCTATTTAAACCCATACATAATTTCTCAAAATAAACACCTTTTCAAGTTTAACACACAAAAAAGAAAAGAAAAGAAAAGATGCATTTCCTCAAGTTTTTCCCCCTTTTTGTCTTCCTTTATTTTGGTCAATACTATTTATATGTCACTCATGCTGCCACTTTTGACATTACCAATCGGTGCATCTATCCGGTCTAGGCCGCTGCCTCTCCTGGAGAGGCAGATGACTCGACTCGGGCCAAACTTGGAACCTTAATGTGAACCCAGTAACTTTGATGGTAGTGGCCGAGGCAAATGCGAGACTAGAGATTGTAATGGGCTACTAGAATGTCAAGGGTATGGTAGTCCACCTAACACTTTAAACGAATTTGCACTTAATCAACCCAATAACTTAGACTTCGTCGATATTTCTCTAGTCGATGGATTCAACATTCCTTTGCAATTCAGCCCAATAAATGGTGGGGGTCGTAATCTCTTATGCAACACACCTATTAACGACCAATGTCCAAACGAATTACGGACACCGGGTGGGTGTAACAACCTGTGCACGGTTTTCAAGACAAACAAATTTTGCTGTACAAATGGGCCAGGGTCATGTGGTCTGTTGCTCCCCAATATACAAGCAAGTGTACGTGGCCGCTCAAGTAATATAGATTCTTAATGAAACGAGTTATCGTATTCCCAAGGGACTTATGATCGATTTATATCTAACACTTAATTTTACAAATAAAAGTAGAAGTAACCTTTTCAAGAGTTGGTGATTGATGTTTACTACTACTATGAATTATGCAATAACTAATAATAACTAATTATGAATGACTTTAAGATGATGTTTCAAGCAAGTAAAAGACAATTCCAGGGTTGCAGCATGTATTGAATCTCATGTATCATATTATCGGCTTAGAACTAATTTTAGTTGTCAAGTTACTGGTTTATAGGGTTAATTATATGAGTCGGGCTACACACCTCTAGTCACCTACTCCAATTAGCTACCTAACTACATCGTTGAGCGGGGATAAATAGACTAACTGGCGAGCATTTATATTTCATTCTATTTCGTAACCAAGCAAGTTGTTTGTTCGGGCGTCACTCCTGAACACTAATCACCTCAATCAAATGGGTTAATCGAGCTCTCTATATTCTCTGGTCTATCTAATCCCGCCTCTCTCGATTTTAAGATTAGACAATATATTTATCTCATGGTGATCAAGCACGAAATACTAAAAAAATAATATAGAAGTAACCTATAATGACAACCAATAATTAATTCAAAATGCCTTTAATAATCAACAATTCATTCGTAGCTACAACCCCAGAACTAGGGCGTTTAGCTACTCATGCTATTAGAAAACTACAAAATACAATTGTTCATGCGATTTTCAGAAAATAGAAGAGTTAAAAGATCAAAACCTATTACGAACGTTGATACTTGCTCTTGCACACCCAATAAAAGTCGAACCCTAACTATGGAACCCTAAGGGTCTATTTATAAGAATTGGAAAAGTTGGAGACAAAACCTACTGCAATTAGAAATCCTTTCTAATAATATTTTGCTGACAAGTCGAAAATTTTGTGGGGTTTCGCGCCTCCCATCGCGCCTGAAGATCACCTCTGAAGTTTCCTCCTTGGCGCGCCGCGCCTAACAGAGCGCCAAGCAGCATGGGTGATTTTTTCATTTGACGCGCCGCGTCTCTCTGCACGTCTGCAAAGCGCCTCAGTCTTTCAGGTGCTGACGTGTCGCGCCTAGCAGTACGCCTGCAATGCTTCTCTTAATGTTGGCCCTTGGCGCCTTGCGCCTAACAGTGCGCCTGGCTTTGGGGGCTTCAGCCTTAGTCGTTTTCTTGCATGTCTTTGCTTCTTCTTTCTGCGTTCCAACTCCAATTCCTTCGAGAGTTCCTGAAACGACTAATCATGTGTGTGAGTGCACAATAATCACAAGTTATGCCAACAATCAAGCTAATAACTAAAGATCATTCTTTAAAGTAATCAATCCACACAATTATTGACAATTTAGGCATATAAGATCACCACCTTACACTTAGACTTTTGTTTGTCCTCAAACAATCTTTAGACTATCAACTCTTTTTCACAACCTTTGGACTTATCAACCCACCTTAAAATCAACCAAACATTTTTCATCATGATCTTGTAGTTCACAATGGATGCAACATTTCACAACATTTACACCAAGTTACCACACATGCTCAAAGAATGACTCTTTTACTTATTTTTTCGGGCTAATGCAAACTCATATAATCACATCAATTAGACAATCCGAACACATGCCATTAATGCCCTCACTTATTTGTGGTAGTAAATACTTTCACTCAAGCAATCATTATAACAACAAGGCCTATTTTTCAAACAATTAACTCACTCTCAGAAAAGAAGTTCTTACTTCTCTCAACATACCATAAGCTTGCCCATAGTGTATTCTTACTTTCGCCTTATATTTCTCAAGGAATCAAGAGGACTTTCATTTGGTTGTAATGTCAGCTTAAGGTAAGGGAGGGAATATTTGGGAATCATTTTAGTGACTACACCTCCCTAATGCATGTGTCATTGTTTTGCCAACAACCTCCTACTTAGTTTTTCTTTCCTTCTAGTACACACTTCATGAATATTTATCCCTTTTTGTTGCTCCATTTTTGCCCTTTATTTTTTTTCCTCAAGTCTTTGCACTAGCCACCCTCACTTTAGATTTTAAGGTCCGAGTGAGGTACACATTATCCTTGACAGGACCAGGGCCAATGTTTAGAGCATATTTTTGAAATAGCCACCCTCAACTGAGTTGAGATGCACATTGTCAGTAAGGACCAGGGCCAAAACAGAGTTTTACTTATTCTTTTATTTTCCACACACTTTAGCATTTCACCCTTTCTTATATCAACCAACAATTTTCAACCCTTTTTCTTAACATAGTGCATTATGGATTTATTAGGTTTAAAAAAACTTGGTATAAAAAAAAATGGGTTTCGGCTTATCATGTGGCTTATCAACAAACAAAGCTAAAAGCTCAATGGGGCTTCACTAGGGATAATTTCAATGGTAGGCATACAAGTAGAGTCAAGAATTGGCTACTTCAAAGAAACGCCTCAATCACATTCCCTAAGTCATACAAGCTACTAATTCAACACACACAAGACAAGTTCTAGTTATCAAGTTAAGCAAGAACCAATCAATACCTCACCACACATGGTATCATGGCATATATAAGGATATATCAACTAACATGCTCATACAACTTGCATTACAGTATTACTACACAATTAAGCCTTATTTTTTTATATTTTGAGACAAAACTAAGAACACATGCTTATTACAAGGTTAGCATTCGATTGCACTTTTCCAATTATGACTACCCATGACGTTTGGCTAACTTTTTTAGACATAGTTTCAAAAGACCAAGGTTGGTTTCTCAATCCTACTCCTCTATGTGACTAATTTTCCCTTAAAACGGTCGTGACCCATCCATCATTGGGAACTGTCACTCCTATGACGACTCTAAGACTCAGTAAAACAATAAAACTAGTCTTAGTCGGTTCAAAGGGACTATCCTCAGTAAAAGTACCGAAAACAAATGCTGAGTAACCCAACATAAAAAAATTTAAAAAATTTACTAAACTAACACTAGACTCGATAAAACAGTAAACAACTATATACAACAAAGACATATTACCTACCCCACACTTAAAAATAAGCACTGTCCTCAGTGCACAATTAAAACAAAGTATATAGATATGAATACTCCCTCGGGCCTCTAGGCCTCGTCGTTACCTCCATAAAAAACCATTAATGCATTTGCCTCATCATTGACGGCATCAACATCATCCTCTTCATCCATCACCTCATCCACAGTGGCTTCATCATCATCTAAGGGCTCCAGAAAAGCGGGACCAGACCTGCATAGAAAAGCTGCACTCTCGATCAACGGATAGCGATCCGCCAATGTCTCCATCTCTTCATCAGTGATCGAACATCTTTCTATCCGCAACTGCAATTCTGCCATGCCAAACATCCTAGCCATAATACTATCATCTCGGGCTTGCCTCTCTTGGGCTGACTAGACATGTCAATGAGACGTGTCCAGTGCCTTTGTCCTAGTCACATCAATTATCTTGCCCGTTAAATCAGGGTGGTAAGCAATAGTCATGTCCACCGCTTCTTCTTCAATACCCTCATCCCTCAGAAAATTGGTTATCAAACCCCCGTAACAAAACCGCCACCTCAAATTACTTCTGAACTTCATCATGTTTTGCCTCAGAATTGCCCCAACATTAATAGGCATCCCTTTTATCAACATATAAACCAAAACCACCATATCCCGCGTCACCTTAGTAAGATGCTTAGCGGGTAGCAACACACTACACACTATTTTCAACCACACCCGAGCTACCTGATTAAAATTAGCAAAATAGAGGGTAGTATGCCTCCCAGTATCTTTACTTCGCTCCCACCTAGTCATCGACTTAACCCCACACAATGTATGTCGAATATCCCTATAAGGAGGTTTATCCCTCAAGCTATTAAACTCATCAGCATCACAGTTCGGGGTTCCTAAAAACTCATTCAAAATTCTAGCAGAGAATTTCACATCCTTACCCCTAACAGTCATAGTTTTGTATTTAGTCTCAGTAAGCCAGTTCACATAGAACTCCCTAACCAATGTCAAATTGCAAGCACCCGAATTTTCAAAGATAAACCTCAGCCCCTACTCATTCATAGTCTGATAAATAACGGGGAATTATGACTGCAATCTTACCTCATTCACATATTCGTCGCACATATACTTCGTTCTTTTTGACATTCGAACCATTCCTAGCCATACCTCTGCACAACCTTTTTATCGAATTTTTGCACCGGTTCCTGGCCACTAGAGTTCTCGGAAGTTTCACCCTTCCTACTCTGCTTGGAACCCGCCACAGTTTTAGTTTTATGAGCCATTACCGCCTGTTAGAAGAAGAAAAAGAGAGAAAAGAAAAGAAATAAGAATAATTAGGGGGGTCAGGTTGGACAGTGAGAATGAGGAGCAGAAAAATTTGGAGTGAGGAGAGAGAATGGGTGAATGGAAGAAGAAAAAAAAAGTTGAAGTGAATGGGAGAAGAGAGTAGGAGAATGGAGATTAAGTAGTGGGTTAGTGGAGGAGAAGAAGAAAGGTTGGTTTGGGGAAAGTGAAAGGTTTAGTGGTGGAAGTAATGGGTGAACTTTGGGATTAATGGTGGAAAGTGGGAATTTATGGAAGAATTTTAGAGGAAGAAGAAGAGAGTGGGCGTCGGTTGAATTGTAGAAGAATGGGGCAAGAATGTGGTGTTAGGGGTTTAAAAATTTATTGGGTCGGGTATGGGTCAATTTCGACCCATTTAGCATAAAACTGGGCAGTGGCGCGTTTAAAGGGGCGATGCGCCGCTATCGCACCCAAGATGACGCTCTGAACTCTGAGGCTTGGCGCTCCGCGTTACTCAGTACACTAGCCTACAAGCAGGAGGCGCGATCGAGGGGTGACGCGCCAAGGTCGAGCCCCAGATAGTGCTCTGAACTTTTTTCCAAGCGCGGCGCGCCTGACAGTATGCCTGGTTGCAGTTTTTTTTTTCATTTTTTACTATTACAAACTAAGTTACAAATAATGAAAAATCCTATCTAGCTAAAACTAATAATTAAAAGTGCTTCCTATAGTCTAAGAATTAAAACTACGCTAAAATAAAAATCAAAATTCAAAAACGAACTACCTATCTATTACATATTGTTCACGGGTTGCCTCCCGTGTAGCGCTTGATTTAACGTCGTGACATGACGCAACTTGGATCATTCATCATTTAGCTCAAGAGTCTCCCGATCACGATCCGAATCCATACCAAAATAGTGTTTCATTCTTTGCCCATTTAACAAGAACGTAGGGCTAGTCTCACCTTTAAGTTCAACAGCCCCATGTTGTGTCATTTTTACCACTTCAAAAGGACCACTCCATTTAGACCTTAGTTTTCTGGGGAATAACCTCAATCTAGAGTTAAAGAGTAATACATTTTCTCCCGAAGTGAAAGTACGAGTAATTATATGCTTGTCATGCCACCTCTTCGTCGTTTCTTTGTAAAGCTTGGTATTCTCATACGCGTGGAGCCTAAACTCCTTAAGTTCATACAGTTGATTCACTCTCTCTCTACCGGACAACTCGGGGTCCAAGTTCAACCTCTTAATTGCCTAATAAGCTTGGTGTTCTAATTCCGCCGGAAGATGACATGTTTTCCCAAATACTATATAATAGGGAGAAGTCTCTATGGGTCTCTTATACGCAATCCTAAATTCCCATAATGCATCATCTAACTTCTCAGACCAATCTTTCCTTTGCACATTCACCATTTTCTGCAAAGTTTGCTTCACCTCTCTATTCGATACCTCCACTTGGCCACTCATTTGAAGATGGTAAGCTGTAGCAACTTTATGACGAATACCATACTTAGCAAGAAGATTTTTTACTAGATGGTTGATGAAATGCTTACCTCCATCACTTATGATTGCCCTTGGAATGCTAAAGCGAGTGAAGATGTGCTTCTTGATGAACTTTATCACCACCCTTGAATCATTCGAAGGAAGAACGATAGCCTCAACCCATTTACTCACATAATCCACAGCCACAAGAATGTATTGGTTTCCACTAGATGGTGGGAAGGGACCCATAAAGTCAATACCCTATACATCAAAGATCTCTACCTCCAAAATATTACTTAGCGGCATCTCATGTCTTTTTGAAATAGTACCCCGCCTTTGGCATTCATCACAACCCATCACAAAAGCATTAAAATCTCTAAATAGTGAGGGCCAAAAGAAACCAGATTGAAGTACCTTATGCGCCATACATTCTCCTCCATGGTGACCTCCATATGGGCTAGCATGACAAATTTCAAGCACTTTGTGAACCTCATACTCCGGAATGCATCTTCGCACTACCTGGTCCACACCTTGTTTGAATAATAACGGTTCATCCCAGATATAGAACTTAGCATCATGATTGAGCTTTTTCTTTTGTTGGGTGGTTGCACCTGGAGGATAAGGTAGAGAAGGAGGTGAAGTGCATACCATGACACTTGAGAGATATCTAATGCCATCAATTGTTTATCCGAAAACTTTTCTCGGATTTGATCACCTTCATTCACATGGGAAAAATCCTCTAACCTAGACAAATGATCAGCTATTTGATTTTCAGTACCTTTCCTATCTTTAATCTCAAGGTCAAATTCTTGGAGAAACAATATCCACCGAATTAGCCTTGGTTTAACATCCTTCTTGTTGAATAGGTACTTAATAGCTGCATGGTCAGTAAAAACAATCACTTTAGTACCTACCAAATACGATTTGAACTTGTTGAAGGCGAACACTAGAGCTAGCATATCCTTCTCAGTCACTTGTGTAATTTGCTTATGTAGAGTCAAGGGTCTTGCTTGCATAATAGATCGGGTGGACCACCTTATTCTTTCATTGTCCCAACACTGCACCCACTACTGCATTGCTTGCATCACACATGAGTTCAAATGGTAATTCCCAATCAGGAGCAATTAAGATGGGAGCCTCAATTAAGTTCCTCTTCAACATCTCAAAAGCTTTCAAACACATCTCATCAAAGTCAAACTTCACCTCCTTCTCCAAAAGACTACACATAGGTCTTGCAATCTTGGAAAAATCCTTGATGAATCACTAGTAAAAACCTGCATGACCAGGAAAATTATGCATCCCTTTTACAGAAATGGGAGAGGGCAATTTCTCAATAACTTCTACCTTGGCCTTATCAATCTCTAAACCCGATTTCGACACCTTGTGACCTAACAATATTCTCTCTTTAACCAAAAACTGACATTTTTCCCAATTTAGAACTAAGTTAGTGTCCTCACATCTAGCAAGTACTATATCAAGATTCCGGAGACATACCTCAGAAGACTTCCCAAAGACGGAGAAATCATCCATGAACACCTCTACAAAGTCTTCCACCATATCATGAAAAATGTCCATCATACACCTTTGAAAAGTCGTCGGTGCATTGCAAAGTCCAAATGACATGCATTTGAAAGCATAGGTACCATAAGGACAAGTGAACGTGGTTTTTCGTGCTCCTCGGGGGCAATCAAGATCTGGTTGTAGCCGAAATACCCATCTAAGAAACAATAGTACTCCTGCTCTGCTAGTCGGTCAAACATCTGATCAATGAAGGGAATGGGGTAGTTATCTTTTCGGGTGGCATCATTAAGTTTCCGATAATCCATACAAATTCTCCAACCGATCACTGTTTTGTAGAAATCAACTCATTTTTTTCGTTCCTTACCACTGTCATACATTCCTTCTTGGGAACACATTGCACCGGACTTACCCACTTACTATCGGAGATCGGGTACACAATTCTAGCATCTAGCCACTTTATCACTTCCTTTCTTACCACTTCTTTTATCAAAGGATTTAGCCGACATTGATGTTATGCACTTGGTTTGTGATCATCTTCCATGTAGATTCTATGCATACATAATGCCAGACTAATCGCATAAATATCAGTCATTTGCCATCCAATCGCTTTCTTCCTCCGCTTGAATTCTCAATGTCGCATCAACCTGTAATTTAGACAACTCTGCAAAATGTATAACATACAAAGTTTCATTAGCACCCAAATAAGCATACCTTAGGTGAGCCGGCAGAGTTTTTATTTCCAGCTTGGGAGCTTTTTCTATTGAAGACTTTGGTGGGGGTCCTAACTCACGATCTAATGACTCCACTCGAAGCTTACGAGTGTCAACCATTGCTAGATTCAAATATGTTTCTATCTCTTGAGCCTCAGTATCTCCATCCACCTCATGACCTACTAATACTATCTCTAAGGGATCTTCGGGCACAACTACTTGTGATTCTACTATGTGATCAACCACAGTAATAGCAGACAACTCATCATAGATAGAAGGCAATTTTAAAGCGCGGTAAACATAGAATACCTTAACCTTATCATGTGCCCACATAGTTAATTGACCAGTTGTTACATCACTCAGTGCCCTACCCGTGGCCAAGAACGAACGTCCCAAAATAAATGAAACTTCAGAATCAGGTTCAAAATCTAAGACCACAAAATCCATAGGAAAAATCAAGGAACCTACTTGAACTAACACATCTTCTGCCACCCCCTCTGGCCTAGCAATGGATCTATCAGCGAGTTGGAGAATAAAGTGGTTCGTTTTGGACTACCGAACCAAAGCTTTTGATACAATGACAAGGGCATCAGATTTATACTTGCCCTCAAATCACACAACCCTCGGGAATGTACACTTTGCCCAATTGTAATTTGCACAGTAAAACTATCCGGATCTTTTAATTTTTTGGGTAGTCTATTTTGGATTCTAGAGTTGTATTCCTTAGTAAGTGCTACAGTTTCATACTCGTGAGCCTCCTCTTTCTAGCCACTATATCCTTCACGTAATTAGCATACTTCGGGATACCTTGCAAAATGTCAACCAAAGGTAGATTAATGTGAACCTGTTTAAGGAAAGAGAGAAACTTACCAAAGCATTCATCCTCATTCTGCATTTTTAGCCTTTGTGAAAACGAATGTGGTAATTCTTTTTGAGGAACGAGTACCTCAACATTGGAGCTTTTCACTACCTCTTCTACTTCCTTTTTTGTGGTACTTGCTTCAATGTCTCTCTTCTTTAGTACTAGTTCCTCTAATTGTAACCCACTTCTAGTACTTACCACATGCAGTTTCTTTGGGTTGGGTTCAGTATCACCGGGCAACCCGCCTTGGGGACTCAAGTTCAGAGAATTGGCTATTTGTACAACTTGTTTCTCTAAACTCATTTGGGATATTTGGATTTTCTGATGTTCTCATCCTGCTTACCTAATCTAGCATTTATTTTGGTCCATATTTCAGTCATGAGCTTTTGGAGTAGCTCTTCATTGATCATCCCCCCTTTTGGTGTACTAGGATTTGTGCCTTGGTTAGGATTTTGGTATTGTTGCCCAGCATCTTGAGAACGGTATTAGTTAGGCCTTTGTGCCTGATTTTGGTTTTGGTTCCCACCCCATGAGAAGTTAGGATGGTATCTCCAACTAGGATGATAAATGTTACCATAGTTTTTCTGACCTCCACCCCTTTGTGCATTACCTAAACAGTTTACGAAATATGGGTTTGCCACACATTGTGTAACGACTCGAAAAAATAATGGGATGAACTAGAGCCTTGATATTTGGGTTAGTATGACCCTATGTTGATGTTTATGCTGTTTTAGAACTCAAATAGAGCTAGGTAGCAGCCTAGGGTGCAAGCAAGGGCCAAGGCTTGCAAGTTAGGGTAAAAGAAGCCTAGTCCTTGGAAGAACTGTTTGGCGATGGGGCTGCTAGATCGCCTAAGGGGTTGGTGAGTCTCCCTTATTCCCCTATGGTCTCCTAGTGGACTGCCCATTTGGACTATCTACTGGACCAAAGGGGGAGCTAAACGGGAGCTCGCCAAGCTGGTTGGCGTGTCGCCTTTCTCCCCCTCCAATATCCCATTGACCAGCCCTTTGAGTGAGCCGCTGGAACAAAGCGAGAGCCAAGGGTGCACTTGGCGAGTCGCCTAGTGCACTTGGCAACCCAAGTGTCCAAAGGGCGAGCTCAAGCGGGCAAGGGGCAGAATTTTCAAGTTGAAACTTTAGGGTCCTTAGTTCTTTTCCAAAATTGACCCTATACTATTCTATTCTTTTCCTAGCAACTATATAAACTTCTTATGACCTAATTCTTCCATTTAGGTCACTCCAATTAGAATTAAAAAGAAACCCACCTCTTCTCAAATATTTCTCTTTCTACAATCCTCCATTGAAAATGGTCAGGAACTTAGAGCTAGGGATTGGATTGAAGGTGGTTTCTTCATCAAATTTCTTGGGGAATCTTAGCAAAGGTATGGTGATCCTTCATCTAGGGTTAGTTTTCACCCTAGAGTAAATTTTAAATAAAATTTCAAAGCTTTCAAGTTCATGAAATTTCAAGGGTTTTACTCAATCTAATGGGTTCTTGAATCAAACGTTTTCAAATGATAAACTATGATTATATTGATGTTTAATTGATTATTAAAGATGATTTTACTCCTTAAACCCATGATTCCTCTCAATTCCTAAATTGTGACTTATGACGTGGGTTTGTTAAATATGAATGAATGATGATGGATTTATGTGTAGATTGATTTAGATTATTGATTTGTATCATTATATATGTCTACTTATGGTTAATTGTTGGTGAATTGAGGATTTGTGATCATAGCCTTGAAAGGGCAAGTTTGACCTAATTTCATGTTAATGTAGAATTGAGCTTGAATTGTTGATCCACTTGAAAGGTTGAGGTGTTCACTTACTGTGTACATTGTGATCATGGCCTTGAAGGAATAGTTTGATAAATTGAAGTATTATCATGTTATTGTATATGTGAGTGTATAATGTGAAGGATTTACATGTGACTCAATGATAGAATGATGAACATGTACTCAATGTATTTGTGTTAGTATTGAAAGGCTATTTCTCAATGTGACACACATGAATGATAATGATGAATGTGAAGGGTTTCTATAATGTTGGTACCTTTTCTATAAATGACTAATGAGGTATTTTAGACTATGACTTGAATCGGTAGACCTAAAGTTGGTGGCCCTTCATAGTGAGTCTAGAACCCTAAGTGAATGTGAAACCTTGAAGTGGTAGACCTAATGGTGGTAGCCTCCTTCTTATGTGAAATGATGAACCTAGAGTCAGTAGACCTAATGGTGGTAGCCCTCTCTAGAAAGATCAATGAGCTATCCTTAATGTAACTTGATCGGTAGGCCTATTGGTTGTGGCCTTTCTTGGTACAAGTACTTAGGGTCAGTAGGCCTAATATTGGTGACCCTCTCTAAGTACACTAATAAAATGAAACTACTCTATGGGAATAAAGGCTAAGCACCGAGTGGATATGTTTAAGATGGTGGCTCTTCCCAACGTTCGGCTAAAGTTCGATGAACATCTTTGGATATCCCATAAACTATGTGCCTACATAAGATGTGCACTAGTTCTACCCTAGGCAAGTAGAACACTTTCTTTCGGTGTGGGGAAGACAACAGATTCCATGATTTAGCTCTCATGGTCTATGTTGGTTAACGCTTATTTCCATCATGTGAGATGTGCACTCTAGTTACTTGATATGTACTACAAAGTGTAGGTAGTAGTATGGGATGCTATGTATACATTGCACTAGTAGGCATTGAAAGTACTATAGTGAGTTCTCTAGTCCTTAATTGCTAATGAATGAAAGTCCTCTAAATGCATGAATGTGTCCTAAATGATTCTAATGAAGAATGTTGACCTATTGTCTAAATGAAATGATGAATGAGTTACTTAGCATGTTATGTTGAAATGTAAAAGTTCTTGTCTATTGTGGCCTTGAGGAATGCCTAGGTGTGTATGAAGAGGTTGTATGGGCAACCACTTCATATCTTACTTAGGTGTGTCTTAGGGTAACTTTAGATAGAGATCCTAAGATTATGAAATAGCTTACTTGACGGATACGCTTACGTGTTGTATGTTGGTATTAGTTGAGCATGAATACTTGTAATGTGAAGCATGATAAATGGTGGGTTCACTTTGGTGACCTTAAGGTGGTACCTTGGTGTGGATGGTGGTATGGGACGCTATCCACACATTGCACAAGGTATAGCTTGAGGGTTACTTGAAGTGGAGGTTCAAGGTAACAATAAAGGTATATATATATGTGGTTGAGTTCTAATGTTAAATGTGACTTGTATGTTGGTTGTGACTTATATTTTGCCTCTATTATTCAAAGTTCATGAAGTTTTACCAAATGGCATAAAACATGACTTTCAACAAAATGTCCATTTTTAGCATATTTTTGCATGGTCATCATACTTAGTACTTAATTGTGCTAACCCATTATTTTTCTATGTTTTACTACAAGTGTATGTTTCGGCAAGTGATCGATCCTAGCTTGAGTTGAAGTGCTTGGATAGAGTTTTCCTCCAAGACCTGGTATGTCCTTATAGTTCGAGGACAATGACTCTTATGTTTCTAGTTTCTTTATGTTTTAAGACTTTTGTTAAGACTCGATTGTAAAGGGTCGTGACCCTACCTTGGTAAAGTTTGTCTAAGGATGGCCATGTGAGACTTAGTATTTCCACTGCTTTATAAATAAGATTTTAATAGTTGGTTTTAAATAAGTTTTTAATTCTGCACTATTTTCTATATCGAATGTTATTAATGTTAAGAGGCTTGAATTAGAGCTCTCCGAGGTCAAGTACGCCGTGTTACGACTAGGGGATGTTCCTAAGTGTCTTGATTATGAATAAATGATGATGGATTTATGTGTAGATTGATTTAGATTATTGATTTGTATCATTATATATGTCTACTTATGGTTAATTGTTGGTGAATTGAGGATTTGTGATCATAGCCTTGAAATGGCAAGTTTGACCTAATTTCATGTTAATGTAGAATTGAGCTTGAATTGTTGATCCACTTGAAAGGTGGAGATGTTCACTTACTATGTACATTGTGATCATGGCCTTGAAGGCATAGTTTGATAAATTGAAGTATTATCATGTTATTGTATATGTGAGTGTATAATGTGAATGATTTACATGTGACTCAATGATAGAATGATGAACATGTACTCAATGTATTTGTGTTAGTATTGAAAGACTATTTCTCAATTTGACACTCATGAATGATAATGATGAATGTGAAGGGTTTCTATAATGTTGGTACCTTTTCTATAAATGACTAATGAGGTATTTTAGACTATGGCTTGAATCGGTAGACCTAAAGTTGGTGGCCTTTCATAGTGAATCTAGAACCCTAAGTGAATGTGAAACCTTGAAGCAGTAGACCTAATGGTGGTAGCCTCCTTCTTGTGTGAAATGATGAACCTAGAGTCAATAGACCTAATGGTGGTAGCCCTCTCTAGGAAGATCAATGAGATATCCTTAATGTAACTTGATTAGTAGGCCTATTGGTGGCGGCCCTTCTTGGTACAAGTACTTAGGGTCGGTAGGCCTAATGTTGGTGGCCCTCTCTAAGTACACTAATGTAATTAAACTACTCTATGGGAATAAAGGCTAAGCACCGAGTGGATATGTTTAAGATGGTGGCTCTTCCCAACGTTAGGCTAGAGTAAATTGAACATCTTTGGATATCCCATAAACTATGTTCCTACATAAGATGTGCACTAGTTCTACTCTAGGCAAGTAGAACACCTCCTTTCGGTGTGGGGAAGACACCGGATTTCATGATTTAGCTCTCATGGTCTATGTCGGTTAATGTATATTCCCATCATGTGAGATGTGCACTCTAGTTACTTGATATGTACTACAAAGTGTAGGTAGTAGTATGGGATGCTATCTATACATTGCACGAGTAGGATTTAAAAGTACTGTAGTGAGTTCTCTTGGCCTTAATGGCTAATGAATGAAAGTCCTCTAAATGCATGAATGTGTTCTAAATGATTCTAATGAAGAATGTTGACCTATTATCTAAATGAAATGATGATTGAGTTACTTAGCATGTTATGTTGAAATGTAAAGGTTCTTGTTTATTGTAGCCTTGAGGAATTCCTAGGTGTGTATGAAGAGGTTGTATGGGTTGCCACTTCATATCTTACTTAGGTGTGTCTTAGGGTAACTTTAGATAAAGATCCTAAGATTATGAAATGGCTTACTTGACGGATACGCTTACGTGTTGTATGTTGGTATTAGTTGAGCATAAATACTTGTAATGTGAAGCATAATAAATGGTGGGTTCACTTTGGTGACCTTAAGGTGGTACCTTGGTGTGGATGGTGGTATGGGACGCTCACACATTGCACAAGGTATAGCTTGAGGGTTACTTGAAGTGGAGGTTCAAGGTAAATGTATATATATATATATATATATGTGAATGAGTTCAAATGTTAAATGTGACTTGTATGTTGGTTGTGACTTATATTATGCCTCTATTATTCAAAGTTCATGAAGTTTTACCAAATGGCATAAAAGCATGACTTTCAACAAAATGTCCCATTTTAACATGTTTTTGCATGGTCATCATACTTAGTACTTAATTGTGCTAACCCATTCTTCTTCTATGTTTTACTACAAGTGTAGGTCCCGGCAAGTGATCGTTCCTAGCTTGAGTTGAAGTGCTTGGATAGAGTTTTCCTCCAAAACTTGGTATGTCCTCATAGTTCGAGGACAAGGACTCTTATGTTTCTAGTTTCTTTATGTTTTATGACTTTTGTTAAGACTCGATTGTAAAGGGCTGTGACCCTACCTTATTAAAAGTGTGTCTAAGGATGGCCATGTGAGACTTAGTATTTTCGTTGTTTTATAAATGAGATTTTAATAGTTGGTTTTAAATAAGTTTTAAATTCCGCACTATTTTCTATATCGAATGTTATGAATGCTAAGAGGCTTGTATTAGATCTCTCCGAGGTCGAGTACGCCGTGTTACAACTAGGGGGTGCTCTCTGGTCGTGACACATTGCTCGGTTTCATGAGCTCCACTACCATATACCCCACACCAATTTGATGCATGTTGTACCATGTTAACTGGTGCTTGATTTAAGGACATCTGTTTGAAATGCATGGCTATATTGTGTTGCATCGCATCTAATTTGGCATTTATGACGGTGGCTTGATCTATATCTAAAATTCCCGTGGCCCTTTAGGTTATGGTTCTAGGAATTTCCCCCTCATACCTTGGGTTCCTTTCGGAAAATCTATCGAGTAAGTCGAACAACTCCTCACAGGTTTTTGCTAGGGCTTGTCCCCCTGCTGCACTATTCAAAAGCACACGTGCATTATAATATAAACCCTCAAAGAAAGTGTGAGCAAGTACCTCATTAGTTTGCATGTGGTGCGGGTAGGCATTCAATATTTGTTTAAAATGAGCCCATACTTGGTACATGTTCTCTCCCTGATTTTGATTAAAGCTTAATATCTCATTCTTCAGCTTAGCGATTTTCTTGGATGGAAAGAATCGACTCAAGAACCTCATAGCTACAACCTCAGAACTAGGGCGTTTAGCCACTCATGCTATTAGAAAATCACAAAATACAATTGTTCATGCGATTTCCCAAAAATAGAAGAGTTAGAAGATCAAAACCTATTACAAACGTTGATACTTGCTCTTGCACACACAATAAAAGTCGAACCCTAACTATGGAGCCCTAAGGGTCTATTTATAAGAGTTGGAAAATTTGGAGACAAAACCTACTACAATTAGGAATCCTTTCTAATAATATTTTGCTGAAAAAGTCAGAAATTTCCTAGGGCTTCGCGCCTGAAGATCGCCTCTGAAGTTTCCTCCTTGGCGCGCCGCACCTAACAGAGCGCCAAGCAGCATGGGTGATTTTTCCCTTTGGCGCGCCGCGTCTCTCAGCGCGTCTGCAAAGCGCCTCAGTACTTCAGGTGCTAGTGTGTTGCACCTAACAGTATGCCTGCAATGCTTCTCTTAATATTGGCCCTTGGCGCCTCGCGCCTAACAGTGCGCCTGGCCCTGGGGCCTTCAGCCTTAGTCGTTTTCTTGCATGGCTTTGCTTCTTCTTTCTGCGTTCCAACTCCAATTCCTTCGAGAGTTCCTGAAACGACTAATCATGTGTGTGAGTGCACAACCATCACAAGTTACGCCAAAAATCAAGCTAATAACTAAAGATCATTCTTTAAAGTAATCAATCCATGGGCAATTATTGACAACTTAGGCATAGAAATATGCCTAAGATCATGGTCCTACTGATTTTCTAAAAAATTTCAAACAAAGATTCCCAGATGCTTATAGTTATCCACAAGATGATCCAACAAGTTTGTTTACATGTCCTGCTGGTACAAATTACAAGGTTGTCTTCTGCACTTGAAGGCTACAAATTTAAATTAGAATTATAGTACTAAGAACTATATATTATATTGAATAAAAAGAGAGTGACAAATATGAGAGAGCTGGTGAGTTGTCTAGTTCAAGTTGTTGTATTCATCTGCAGTTCATTTTATAAAATAAAGAATATATATATATATATATATATATATATATATATATGTTGATTTATTAAAAGAATTAAGATTCAGCTAGAGTTCGAACTCAATAACTTTTGATCCATATCTTTTGTATTTGTCTTGATTAATCCATTGAATATATAAATGCTATTAATTTAGAATTCAGTAATTTAAAAGAACTAGAATCCAAAATTCATAAACTTTAACTTCTGGTTCTACATCTATCTAATGATGAAATTAATGAAAAAGATTAAACGATTGAGTTGTATAAGAGAATTGACGGATCACCATTCAACTAAAGCAAACTTCCGACCAACAAGCGTTATGGTGGAGTGATAAGTACTCATTCATCCTTAAACAAGAGGTCTTGGGTTAGAGTCCCCTTGAGTACGGAGTTGTGCCTTTGTCAAGGAGTGCTTTACCCCTCAATGTGAGACTTTTCGGCGCGAATCCGAATTACGGTCCAAATTTGCAACTTGACACGATCACAAGATTCAAGGCGTTGAGTTATATTACAACTTAAGATCTATAATAATATTATGTTAACTGTTCGTTTTTCATTCATTACAAGAATTAGACCCAAATTTGCAACTTGACACGATCACAAGATTCAAAGGCGTTGAGTTATATTACAACTTACGATCCATATATGATCATATCATGTTAACTGTTCGTATTTCGTTCATTTCACCAGTATTTTTTTTAGGTGTACCTGTAATTGTGATTCGTTCCCTTTCCTTATTTATTTAATAATAGAGTTGGCTATCTTTGTGACATCGATTGTACAAGTTCATGAAAAGGGCTGAAGTCTGGACGAGTGGAATGAGGGAAAGCAACTTCAAAATTCATTTGTTGGAAAAAATATTACAATATTGATATTGAATTGGAATTACAAAGTAGTAAATAACTTATTACAAACATTGTGTCGTGGCAAGCCACTGCCTTGAAAGCGATTTTGGCCCGACTCCGGTGCAAATCGTTGTAGCCAGTCGCTCCCCAAGGTTCCACAATTACTCTCAAATACGTGCACTCCTGGCTGAAAGTTTGGAGGTTACCCAAAAAGTATTGTAAGAATTAGCTAAGAAGAAAGAGGGAAAAAGTTTTTCTCTTCTTTTTGTTGGTAGTGTGGTGTATCTATGTTCACCAAAGTCACTTCGTATTTATGATCGCAAGAGGAGTTGCAAATAGGAGAGTTAATTTTTTTTAGAAACGGATTGTCAAGAGTAATGACATTAAAGGTCATTACATCACTTTTGTTTTTGAAACGGAGATATCTTCACCTTTGAAATGTATTTTGGATATGTGTCTTTGCATTACACTTAATTAATAAAATTAGAATAATTAACTCAACAAAAAAACGCAAAATTTAGAAATTTTATTCGTGCCAAATACGTCTATCTACTTGACCCGTAAGTCAAGCCATCACTAATTGAAATTTTCTAATCCATTCTAATTTTATAATTATATTATTTTTATTTTTTTTTAATTAAAAAAACATATATAAGAGTATGTTTGTTTGTAAAATTTATTCCTTAGGTAAAACAGTGACATAAAAAATATAAACAAACAGAAATACAGAATAGTAATTACTGTTTCCATGATTCTGTTTAATAAAATTGAGGTAATGGTATTGCAAGTGGAAGATGTTAAAGGCTCGTTTCGTGCGAGTGATAAAAAATTAATTAATTTTGAAAGTAATTTTAAAATATATTTATTTCATGTTCGATTAGGATAAAATCAAAGTTAGGATAACCTAGTTGATTTAATATATATGTGTGTTTAACAAATGTAAGCGAAGGATGTGAGATTATATTCAAGTGAACACTATTATGATAGACATAATACATAAACATGACTCTTAACTTGACTTGAGCGGACAACTAATGCCCTCCAACTTTGAGTGTGCACAAGTAATCACTTAAACTTGTATAACATTAAACAAGTAGACACATGTGTCCTACATGACATAGTACATGTAGGATGCCATGTAGGACACAAAATTGCCATGTAGGGTGCCATGTAGGACGAATGTGTCCATTTGTTCAATTTTATACAAGTTTAAGTGTCTACTTGTGCACATCCAAAGTTAAAAGTCATAGTTACCAACTGACGTCAAATTAAGTGTCATGTTTAAGTATTATGTCATTATGATACTTAAAATGACATTGAATTTGAATTCGTATATATAACAATGCTATTTATTTTATAACTATATGGTATTTGGTCTTACTGATCCAATTAATTCAAATATATGTCACGTACGATCATATGCAAATAGCGCATTTACTGGAGGTAGGCTTAAGAATCCATCAACGAGAGATGTATCTAATAAATTGGAATTATCAAATTGGTTTAGGTTCCCCAAAACCTTTGGCATTGGAGAGGCCATTGCATTCCCTAGTTTGACATTTCCCTAGCCCGATTTATCGAAATTGAGTTTGATAATCCTAACTATGAAAAGAACACGATGCAACTTTGTTTTCTTGTGATTCTCAAGACCTACAATTTGTTTGTCTTTGTTTCTAATATGATAGGTTAAGAAGGATGACCTGAGCAAAAGGTTCAGGCCCAAAGACACACGACTGGAAAAGAGAGTGGCGAGCGAGATGAAAGGGAGGTGAGGGTGCGGGATTTGTCTATGTAACCTAGATACATGCAAATCCACTTAGATAGAGTATATCTAGAACAAATTATACCTAATTTTGAGGATACATGTATCTAGGCGTACCAAAATCTGATAAGATTCGTAATATTACAATATAACATGCATCTAAGTAATTAGCGCATACACTAATGAGATTTCTATAAATTAACCTTAAATAAATAATTTTGATCCATGGATTGACCCCAGCCGGACCCAGATCAAGCCTCAAGGGCCAAGGGCTTATATGAGTCATGCTTATAAGCCCTAGTTTTAAATGGGCTTGAAAAATTATATCCCAACCTTACCCCAATAACGGATTGAGTTGGACTGACCCCATGGATTAAACCCATTTTGACAGCTCTACACACAACTCAAACCTAAAATTCTTGTGATTAGAGGTGATGAAATCAGTTAATGAAATCATAATTTGTCAAACATGTTTAAGTTTGGATTGACTATTGACTAAGAAGGCAAGGTAAGTTAGGCTAACATGTCAAAATGATTCACTAATTCATAAATAATTTATTCTTATAATTTATCATTACCCGTAAGTAGAGCTGTCAATATGGGTTAGCTCACCCCATCCGGGCTAATCCATACAGGCTTTGACATTTTATGGGTCAGGCCGGGCTAGCCCATTTTTGGTGTGGGCCAGAAAACGATCGGCCCAGCCCACAAGTATGTGGGCTACAGGCTTGCCGGGCCAACCCACTTTTTTTAAAATTATATATTTTTTATAATTATTAAAATAAATTATAAATTATAATTTAAAAATATTATCATAAATATCGACAAAACAATATTACATGGTGTTAATGTTACTACTTATTAATCAAATCCACAAATAAAATTATATTTATAATATTTATTAAGGTTTTTCAAATAAAAGTATAAATAT
>JAJOOH010027137.1:0-26629 GCA_029582605.1 Solanum gracilifrons
AACGATCTTATGTACGGGTCTCGGTCATTATCATTATATAGACTAGATCTAGAGAAAATAGGGCAATGAGTTGTTAGAATGAATGAATGAGGTCGCCGATCATTGAATTGATTAACCTGAGATGAGAAATCTATCATGTGTGGATGATGATGACCACTACTATGTGCACCCAGTTAGCCTATTTATAAACACTAAAGCTAGCTGCTGGGCTCCCTTTCCCGCTTGGCTTCTTTCTACTAGATTTCCTCCATCATTCTTCTATATTCGATCTCTCCTGTCACTTAGATTTGTTGTTCTTGAGCAGAGGGTCTCTTGGAAACAGCCTCTCTACCTCCACGAGGTAGTGGTAAGGTCTGCGTACTATTTACCCTCCCCAGACCCCACCTAGTGGGATTTCACTGGGGTGTTGTTGTTGTTGTTGTAGAGAAATCTATCATGTCCGAGTTCTACGATTCGGGTTCAGAGCGGAGTTTCAAGATAATAAAGAAGTGGTGCTTCTTTCCTGTACTCCAACTCAGTAGCTCATTCCGGATAAGCGAGTGAATTTCAAGCCAGGGAAACTTCTGATTTGACCACGTTCATACTTCCTAATCGAATTTAAAACACGTTATGTTCCCTGTGTGTTTCGACCCGAACTCATTTAGTAGGGTTTTATACCGATGTAAAATCTCTTACACCTAGAATTGGATGAAGTGTGCTTGAAATGTCAAATCAAAATGGTGCCGCTACCGGAGAGTGGTGTTGTTTGAAATTCTTTTGGTGAAGTTGAATTGTGTTCTTTTTAGTTATAGTTGAATCTACTCATATTTGTTTTTGGGTTTTTGTGTAGCTTGTTGAAGAGAAGAAATGAGTGTAAACGGTAGCAATGGTAGCCAAGCGAGACACCAAGATGACATCGGGAACCTCAACTATGTCAATGACCCAAACATCAATGATCAATTTCAAATGGCTGGTGTTGGGGTCATTTGTTTACCTCCAGCTGAAGGGAACTTTCTGTTAAACAATATAAGCACCATGCTTCAGCTCCTTCAAGTTGATGCTTTATTTGGAGGTCTGGCTCATGAGGATCCCCATGAGCATATTAGGAATTTTTTTGATATATGTGGACCATTCTACTTCAAGAACATATCGCAAGAATCGGTCTGATTGAGGTCGTTCCCATTTTCTCTGATGGGTTAAGCAAGCAAGTAGTTAGCTGAGTTTCTAAGAGATTCTATGATTTCGTGGGAAGAGCTTATTACTACATTCCAAGAGTGTTTTTTCCCTCCATCGAAGATGATGACTCTACAGACAACATCAAAGGATTCACGTGCTTGGAGGGTGAGTCAATCCATGAGACATAGATAAGGTTGAAGAAGTTAGTGTTGCAATGCCCAACTCATGGACTGCTCGATAATCTAGTGCTGCAATATTTGTAAAGAAGCCTTGATTCGGTGAACAAAGGAGTGGATGATCAGCGCTCTTTGGGTGGTTTAATGCAACAGCCCTATGCAGTAGCATCTCAACTCCTTGATTGCATGATCTAGATTAACCGGGCATGGTACACTCGTGAGGACTAAGTCTCTCCTCTCCCTTTAAAATTGACAAAGGAGCAGATAGAAAAAGATCAAGATAGAGACAAAAACATGGAAAAGATAATGACCCAGATTTATATCTACGCCAAAAATGTCGTGGGTGTTGGCGCAAAGAGTGTTAATGTTGTGGGTGTTGGTGGTGTAAACCACGATGAGGCAAAGTTTGAAGCGTTGTACAACGAGGAAGTAAACTTTCTAGCCAACCAAAGAGGAGGTTATCGTGCTAACTACCAAAGGTCGGGTGGAAACCAAGGTTCGAATATAGATGAGTGCTGGATAGACCGTGACAGAGATTGGAGTGATCTTAACGCCACCTGCAATGGAAGAGAAGGTGAGAAGGATAAGTATGTTCCTCCCCATGAGCGTCAAAAGCCCAAAGATTATGAGGGTAGCCGGAGTGAAGATACGCTCTCACACATTCTCAACAAGGTTAAAGGGTCCGATAAAGTTTTGAAGGAAATGAAGGAAGATGTATCGACTCTCAACCAGACGGTGCCGTCTCATTCCGTCTCTATCAAGAAGTTAGAGACCCAAATTTGTCAATTTTCTTTACATTTAAACCCAAGACGGCAAGGGGGGTTACCAAGTGATACTATGGCAAACCACAAGAATGAAGCTTGAATGGGTACTTGTGTCGTGCCACGATGTTAACTAAGGGGCTTCTTGTGAGGCAACCAAAGTTTTAAATGCTTTGTGTTTGTTTTTGAATAATGGGTAATGATTTTATAGGTTAAAATGATGAATGTATTTGAGAACGTAGGTTGGCGATCCAAGAGTTAAGTTGGCGACTTGCCGAAGAAGTCGGCGACCCCAACTTGGACCACCGTTGGACTCATAAAAATAGCAGGTGGGAGTTTGTAAAACTCGGCAAGTCTATGGATGAAATGACAACTCGACGAACAGGGTAGCGAGCCCAATTTTGTCCGCAGTTTGGATACCAAAATTAACTGGAGGTCCTGTAAAACTAGGCGAGGTAAGTTGCCATTTGGTGGATCACCGAGTGGTTTGGCGTGGTCAACTAATACCTCCGAAAGGGTCGCGAACTGAAAGGGTTTAAAAGGAAAAATGGTTTAAATTTTCAAAATCTTTCATATTCCCTCATTTTATTCTAATACGTATTCATCCACACTCTATATTTTGCATGTTTTCCCATTCTATCGCTTTGTATGTGTTGATTTCTTGTTCGGATTTGGAATACATTACCGCCTAGCATTTCAAATTCTTCATTCGACTAAAAGGTTGGTTTTTCGAATCCCAAATTATTTACTAGTAGTCGAACTCGAATTCATTTGGTAAAATAGTGTTGTTGTGTGCTGGGAATGTATTGAAATCATAGTTGATGTGTTAATTTGTCCATTTTAGTGTCGTAATTGTGCCTAAATTGCTTAAAGTGTTGGTTTCCAGAGTTTTGTGAATTAAAATTGATCATAATTTTTGGGGTTGCGGTAAATTTTCATTGGGTCTAGTTGGGTGAAGTCTGAGTAACCCCCAATTGCGCCAAATGACATACTTTGCTCAATGATGGAGCGTTTGACGTCATTCTTAAGGGCAAAAGTCGTCAAATATTCAATTTGGGTAAAATTGGGGGATATCTGAGTACCCCGAAGGCATAGGTCGATTGGGTGTGGTATTAATTGCTTAAGTATGTAGTTTGATTTTGATTTCGGGGGGTCCGGGATTGAATTTGGAAAATGAGGTTGAAATTTTGCACGTTGGGTAGTTTGGCGAGCAGAGTCAAGCTCGCCGAACCGTTCGACGGTTCCCAAACGTCACCTCTAATCGCCATTAATTTCGTGATTGGGCTGAGTTAGTGTCTGTAATTTTTGGCTAGAAGATTGAGCTCACCGAGTTCATTCTGCGACTCACCAAAAGGTTCCCTTGATCTCCATTTTTGCACCCCTAACCCCTAAAACATGTTGTAAAATTGGGCGGGCTAGTCTGAGCTCGTAGAGTGATGCCCGAGATTCGCCGAAGGGCCCTGCAAATCGCCGACTGGCCATTTTTCTACAAATTTTTTAGACAAGTTCTTTCAGCGAGATCGATCTGGCCCGTCAAAGTGACTCGGCGATTCGCCAATTGGTTCAACGAATCTTTTTGAAACTTTTATTCTAAGATTTTTCTTGAATTATTTCTAACTTTTTCCGATGTGTTTTGCTAATATGGCTAGGACCAACTGGGACGAGAGTTGTATGCCACCCCACAAACGAGCATTGGGCTTCGTAATTAATGAGGGAGCAGTCGCTCCTTCTAAGAATGGAAAGAAAGCACCTACGAAGGGAGGCAAGGGCAAAGGAAAAGCTCACGTAGAAGAGAGACTGGAGCATAACTTGAGCAGTGATGGGGATTATTTCCATTACCAGCCACTACACACACGACTAGCTGAGATCTGTGCCTGAGTTCATCAAGATCCATTTCAGATCCCGGAGTCTACCCTTCCTGCTGCTGATATCATGCCAACTCCAGCACAGGCGGTGGTTCCTGCACCATCAATTTAGGGCCCTCGCTTTGGGAAACTCAACATATTAACAACCGATGGATTAAGGATCATTCTAGAGGAAAAGAGATTGTCCACAGATGGGGTGGTTGAAAGGTACTTTTCGATGTGGAAGACTCTCTGGTTCTACTGATTTGAAATGTTAACTAGGCCCTGAAGCCCATACATCCTTACATGGGTCAGAGAGTTCTACACCGCCTATGGTGATTTAGTTCCCCAGGGAATGAAGAAGGCTAGCACCTTCAGACCAGTGACATCTATAGTAGTACGGACGAGAACAGTAGGATGCAGAAGCGATGAAATCAATTATGCGCTTGACAATGCTACATGATTCGAGCATGATTATGAGGGCATGACTAAAGCACAAACCCTAGAAGACCTAAAGGGCTGGCTAGTTCCCCTCATTTCTGACACCACCCTGAGGTGGATTGAGGCAGGAACTCCCATTGATTAGAAGGACTTGAACATCGTTGTTAAGTATTGGTTCAGGTTCATTATCATCTCCATCATGCCTTCACAGAATGAGTCCATCCTCCGCGACCCAAAGGCTGCCACTCTAGGTTGATAATAGCCAGGAAGAGGCTAAAGTTGGGGCTGATCGAAGAGCAGGAGAGGGCCATGAGGGCCAAACTGCGCCAGACTTCCCTTATTTTCCCAGTGTTTATCACAGAGTTATATCAGCGAGATGGAGTTCTAATGAGTCCCTAATTTGGACTCATTTACGACTATATTTTGACACAATTAGTTTCCTTTTAGCTTGGACACTATCAAGCTAAAAGGAATAAAGCGGCTGAAAGAACGGAGAAAAGACTTCCTGAGTATCGCCTAAAATACTAGGCGAGTCGCCGAAAGTTCCTAAATCCCGCCGAATATTCCAGTGTGCTGAGCCCTGAAGGAGAATGCAAGTTTGCAATTAAAAAGAGCAGTCGACGTGTCACCGAGTAGTTTCGTGAAGCAGCACTCTATTGTCCAATGCCTCAAAATAAGAGAATGTTGAAGACAAAAGCGGAAAGGCGATGAACTAGACCAAAAGGTGGATCGCCGAGTGTGTCGATGATCCCGACTAACTGCACCGAATGGTACTTTGCAACACATTTTTAAAAAACTATAAATACTTGTTTAAAATTTTAATTTAGTATGCAATTTCAGATATAACATTTTATTTTTCTAAGTT
Source organism: Solanum gracilifrons (assembly GCA_029582605.1). Taxonomy (NCBI): domain Eukaryota; kingdom Viridiplantae; phylum Streptophyta; class Magnoliopsida; order Solanales; family Solanaceae; genus Solanum; species Solanum gracilifrons. Next base: position 5,243 of record JAJOOH010027137.1, read on the forward strand.
TCAAGTAGAGAGACCTTGTTGTTAGCTTTTGATGATTTGAAGACTTCCAATTCCAAGAGATTGGAATTGGGTTTTGAAGCTTATTCATCCTAGACTCGTTTAAAGTGAAAATAAATCATACCCAGTAGCTGTTACTTTGATTAGGTATCATTTTCTTCCTTTTCTCTACGTCTAACTAAAACCCCAATTCTTGGGGTGTGATTTTGTGAATATGGGTTAAATTTACTATTGGTTGTCACTTATTGTTGGTATATTGGTTGTTTAAATGCGATTTCATTTAGTAGATGTGTTTGAACTTAATGAAACTTTAGTTGCAAATATAATTTCATCTTAGTGTTTTTGGCTTGCTCGAGAGAGAGGTTTTTAAACTAAGACTACTAAATCGATAGCCGATAGTTATTGGGTCGTCGTAGGTTTGACTCAAGAGAGTGAACCCTAGTACCTCTCCCACACTTTCAACTCAAGAGAGTGAGTGGGCTAAGGCGTAGGTTGTTCTTAAATGCGGTAAGTCGTTGTTCGAGAGAAATCGAGTTGATTCGGGGTAAGTTGCTCGAGAGTGAATCTACCCCCACTAAAGTCTAGCCTAGTTACAAATATTAAGCGATGTACTATAAATAGCATCTACCCGATAGTGTCTTTTATCCCATATTCCTATCACATCCCAAGAATCCCGTCTCCCTATCTCATTTCCTTATATTATTGTTGTTTTTGTTGATTAGGTAATACAACCCCCATTGATAATTGATGCTTAAGTCACCCCTTAGATTTAGTATGTTTTTATTCGATAATGTTTATAGTTATGACTAATTAGAACCTGATTTTACTTTTCTATCAATTCTCGAAACCACTCCCCGTGGGAACGATCCCAACCCTTGGTTGGGTTATATCACTACAAGCAATCGTTGGAACTTTAACCGAAGTAATGTCCTGATACGTGAAGTCAAAATGGTACCGCTGCCGGGGAGTGGTGTTATTTGAGAATTTTTAGTTTTGTAAAATTGTTGTTCTTGTTACTTGTAGTTCTACTTACTTAATTTGCAGCTTTGTTTCGATTGTTTGTGTGTTGAGACAAAATAATGAGTATACATGGTGGAGATGGTGAACCAATGGAGCACCTCCCGGTAGAAGTGATGAGGTTCAACGATAGAATCATGACCTTCAAGCAACTAGCTAGAAGGGGAACTTTTTCATGAGTCGTGGCTGAGGTTTAAAACACTATTGACACAATGTCCAACTTATGAGATTCCCGATCTAGTTCTACTGGAATGCTTCGATTGGAGCCTTAATTCCAGAAACAAAGGATTAATCGATCAATTTGTCCTTAGTGATTTTAGAAGATACTCTTATAAGACTGCAACCAAAATCGTTGATATTGTAGCCAACACCAATAAGGAGGCTGAGAAGAACTAGCATTTGGTCATTTTACTGAGTCAGATGGATACATTGGCCTAAAGAGTCGGGGAACTAGAAGTGCTGTAAAAAAAAGGGTAGATACATAGCCCCTCAGGAGCAGAGAAAATCTACGGAAAATAAGAGTAGGCGTATCACTGCTACACTATTAATCATTCTCCAAAAGCTCAATGAGCAGGTTAAAATGATAGAGAACACGAAGGAAAATGTGGAAGTGCTAAATCAGATTAGCGCTTCTCACTCTACATATATCCGGCTGATTGAAACTCTCTTGGGTCATGTATCACCTCAGCTCCGCCCAAATGAACAATTGGGTTCACCTAGTTGCACTAGGTTCAACCCCAATAATGAGGGTTGAATGGTGACTTTTGGCGTGCCACGACGTTAACTAAGGCGTTGTTTGTGAGGCAACCCAAAACCCTTTAATACTTTAATTTTTTGTTTTAGATATAATGGTGTGTTGAATGTACAGGTTAAAGTGTGGAGAGTGTATGGAAATTGCGTTTGGCGAGCTAAAAGTTCCATCCAACAAATCCCCGAATAGGTCGGTGACCGCGATGTTGTCTGCCATTTGGACCCCCAAGTAACCGAAGGTCGTGTAAATTTCGGTGGGGTAACTGACCACTTGACGGATCGCTGAGTGGATCGGCAAGTTTGACTAACATCGCCGAATGGACGCTAACTTGATGGTTATTAAGGGCCAAAGGTTTTAAAGTTTCAAACTTTTCACTTTCCCTCGCTTTTAAACTTCACAAACTCACACTAAATTAGTATTTTCAATATTTTTGCATTTCATTAGTATTTTGGTTGTTGATTTGTGCATGGAGATGGATTTCATTGCCGCCTAGCATTTCAAAGTACTTTAATCGGCACAAAGGTTGGTTTTCCGAACACCAAGTTTACTTTCAAAAATTTAGTTCTCATTTGCAATGATCATATCATATTGTCGTGTGCTGGGCCTCTCTTATCTTAGTTGTTTTGAATATGCCTAGTTTTAAACTAGACAATCTTGCCCATATTAGCTTGATCATCGAATGCCCGTATTTCTATGCCTTAAATTGAGTCAAGTTTTATGGGGTACCCTTGTATGTTGGTTAGATTAGTAGGGTGAAGTCTGAGTATCCCGTATTTGTGCTAAATGATGTAAATTGCACAATGATAGAGTGGGTGACACCATTACTAAGGGCAAACGTAGTCAAATGGAAAAATTTGGCAAAATCGAGAAAAATCTGAATATTCCAGGATGATGGGTGCTATGGGTCTAAGCTTAATTGTACTAGTGCATGCTTTGATTTTGTTTTTGGGGGTTGCCGGGTTGAATTCGAGAAGTTGGGTTGAAAATAGTCATGTTGAGCCGTTTGGTGTGCTGGGTCGAGCTGGCCAAACCACTCGGCGGTTCGCCTAATGTCACCATCTTCCAATTAATTGTATGCTTCATTTGATGAATGATTCTATAACTTTTGGTGAGCAGCCTGATGTCGCCAAAAGCACTCAACGACTCGCCGATAGGCTTCTTGTTCACCCTTTGTCTGCACCCCTACAACCTTGTTACACTGTAACTTTCGGCGGACAAACCCTTGCTCGCCAATAGCTATCGGTGATTCGCCGAAAGGACCTTCCCATTGCTGGCGCCAATCCCTTTGGTGAGCCCGACCTAGCCTGCCAAAAAGATTCGGCGATTTGCCGCCTTGATCGGCAAGTTTGTGTGCAGTTGATTTTTATGTGATTTGATGTGATTGTTAATTAATTTTTCTCCAATATTTTACAGATATGGTGTGAACAACTCTAGATAATCCACTCCAGAATAAATCACGGGGCATTACTATAAACGAAGGGGGATCAGGTCCTCCAAAGAAGAGAAGGCAAGAACTTCCACCGGGAGACAAAGGCCAAAGAAAGAAGCACAGAACTAAGAGAGTGGTTATTAACACCCAGGATGATCTGTCTGAGCATGAAGATAAGCAACCTTTGATCTCCAGAACGGATGAGAACCGGGCTAGATCTCAACCCACATCCACCAAAGTTCCCTCAATTGCCAGTTCTCCTACAATAGAATTAGTGCCGACTCACGCACATCCTGTAACCCCTGTGCTACCTGTCATTCCTCCTCCAAGGCTTCTGAATAGATTGAAAGAAGATGGGTTACGAACTAATCTTAAGGAGAAATTACTTTCTACAGAAGGCTTGAAAGGGAAGTATCCAGATGTAAGGGAGGCCCTTCACTTCCACAGGTTCGAGCAGTTCACTAGGCCCCGAGGTCCCTATATTCCCTCTTGGGTTCACAAGTTTTACACAGCTTATGGCAATCTGGTCCCCAAAAGCAAGCAGAAGGCCAGCAAGTTCAGATCAGTTAAGGCGGTCATGGTCAGAAGCAAGGAGGTGGGGTGCAACAGTGAGTACATTAATGTTGTACTAGGTAGAGATCTTCACATTACACACCCGTATGATGGATTGCCTGTTGCTCAATCCTTCGATGATCTTAAGGGGTGGTTGGAACCTTCAATTTTTGATACCAGCGAAGATGGATCGAGGCAGGCACCCCTATTGAGAAAAGGGATTTGAGTATTACTACCCATTTCTGTATTACTACCCATTTCTGGTTTGGCTATATTAGCAGCACCATTATGCCATCCCAGAACGAATCTATCCTCCACCTTTCTAAGGCAGCATGCCTAGGGTCCATCATATCCAGGAGGCGCATCGACCTAGGACTACTGATTTCATAGGAGATGGATATGAGATGTAAGCAGAGACAAACTTATCTGTCATTCCCGGCCTGTTTTCTAAGTTGTGCAGATGTGTTGAAGTACCTCTGGATGCTGCGAGAGATATTGAGGTGACTCTTCTTCCTCCACAGACATCTACCATATTGAGGCCTAGTACACACGAGAGGACGGTGACGGGAGGAGAGTAACTGAAACAGATATTTTTCTAGAAATTGATGTTGATTTGTTACCTGTAGAGGCATCTTCATCTACTCCGACCTCTGGGACGTCAGGTATTTCTGCCAGTTCTACTTCTTCAAAGATTTTGGGAACCTCCACCTCATCCTAGCCAATCAAGATTACTCTGGCGATGATCCTGAAAATTAGGATTCTTGCCTATTCAGCTGATGTGAGGGCAACTCGATTGGAAAGATCCATCAATGGGATGATTGAGAGTTCTATTTTGCCTGCACTGACCCCTCTTCGGGCTTCCGTTGATGATTTGGCTACTAGATTCACAGCTTGTGAGAGTAGACAGGGGGAGACCTCTGAGGTTTCGACTTTGAAAGACGAGGTAGCACATTTGAGGAAGGACATAAACTATTTGAAGTCTTCCAACCTCAATTCATTTATTCAGGATGCAGATAATGTGGATGTTCCTGAGACCTCTGGGATTCCTCCGGATACTGTCGGCGATGAAACAAGAATGAGCCTACAGTTTAGGAGTTGGATGCTGAAACCGATGAGGAACAAACTGGGGTACTGTAGGAGAACATATTCAGAGATTTTATACTGCTTTTAGCAAATGTTTGAGCTTGTGGCTCCTTTTGCTTTAATTTGTACATCATTTTGACCATTCCAAATTTTTTTGCTACCTCTTGTATATACCCGAATGTGGTTGTTCTTCAGCAAATTTGCATCTCGGTTCTGATCAATATTGATGACTCAAATAGTGCTCATAATCGAACGAACATGAATGTGCGGCTAAAATGTGACCAGATGAAGTTGCATAGACAATATGTGAACTCTTTGCATCTCCTAGTGACTAGCCAATTATCAAATTGAGTCTCTTGTGATGATCGTTGCACACTAGAGAAACTGTGGGGTCTTGTTTGACTTTGGTGTAAGTGACTTGTGTGATGAGCTTATTGTGAACCATGGATGATTACACGTAGAATTTGCCCCATTGGTCTGGTCGACTAAGTAAGGCTATCTCTTGTTATGATCTTAGGCAACTTCGAAGAGTGTGAGCTAATTTGACATATACCTCTTTTGTGGCCCACCTTGTGAGTATGTGAACCTCTTTTGAACACACCTTGAGCCTTACCTTTATTTGGAAGAAACTTGATGAAAACATGACATTTCTTAAATCCACTACCCATAATTCTCGTGATATGTGGTTGACTGAACAACCAACATAGGCCAAAAGCCTAAGTTGGGGGTGTAGTGAAAAGAGAAGGCAAGTCAAGAAGCGCAAAAATGTCCCCTTTATCCTATGGTGTTGAGAAAAATGGAACCCCTCCGTACAAAAAAAAAGAGAAAAGAAAAGAAAAAGTTACGAGAAATGTATAAAGAAATGGGGTTTCCGAACAATCCATGGAAAGTGAAGAATGGGATGACTTCTGAGGACTAAAGAAAATGATGAGAGAAGAGGAAAGTAAGTGTTGTGAGAACCACATTTCATAAGGATGGAAGTCACTAAGCCTAAATTACCATACCTTTGCACTTAGCCTCATTACAATCCTTGAAAAGACCTTTTTGATCTTGAGTGAGCCGAAATAACTGTCTATTGGAAAATACGGGCAAACCTATGGGTGAAAGCATGCATTGTGTTTCTATGTATGAGTGTGGGCATTGCATTTGATTTAGGAACTTTGAATGATTAAACCATTGTGTGTGATTATGGAATTATTCTTTATGTGAGGGAATTTGAGCACCTTAGTTGAGCTTGAACTTGCATTTGAAGCGAGTATAGTGAGGTTGAGAATTTTTGATAATGGTGTGTCACAACTTGAATCTTTGAGTATACAATTGATCCTTGCATGAGTAAGTTGAGTCTTGTTGTGTATGTTCATGATTGAGTCTTGTGCATCACTATTTGATAAATCCTTTTTGAACTGCTGAACATGAGTTTTACTTGAGGACCAGCAAATGTTTAAGTTGGGGGTGTTGATGAGTTCACAATTTGAACTTATTTAGGGCAATATTTTGATAGAATTACTGTCCTCAAATGCATATTTTGTTTTAATAACTGATGTAAACCCTTAAGTTTCAGGTACTTGGATTGAGAACTAAAGCTTGGACGCTATCAAACAAAAAGAAACAAAGCGGCTGAAAGAACAGAGAAAAGACTTCCTGAGGATCGCCTAAACTACTAGCGGAGTCGCCGAAAGGTCCTCAATCCCACCGAATATTCCAGTGTGATGACCCTTAAAGGAGAAGGTCAAGTCTGTGATGAAAAGGAGCAGTCGGCGCATCGCCGAGCAGTTCTGTGAAGGACCACTCTATCACCCAATGCCTCAAAACATGAGAATGGTGAAGGCTAAAGCAGAAACGCGATGAATAAGACAAAAAGGCGGATCACCGAGTGTGTCGGCGATCCCGACTAACTAGGCCGAATGGTCCTTCGCAGCACATTTTTAGACAACTATAAATATCAGTTTAAATTTTATATCTTAGTATGGTATTTTAGATACAAGATTTTATTTTTCTAAGTTAGAAGTAAAGAGACCTTGTTCTTAGCTTCTGAAGATTTGAAAACTTCCAATTCCAAGAAATTGGAAGTGGTTGTTGAAGATTTTTCATCCTAGACTTGTTTAAAGTGAAAATAAATCATACCCACTAGATGTTACTTCGATTTGGTATCATTTTCCTCCTTTTCTCTATGTCTATGTAAAACCCCAATTCTTAGGATGTGATTTTGTGAATATGGGTTAAATTTACTGTTAGGTGGTGCTTATTGTTGGTATATTCGCTGTTTAAATGTTATTTTGTTTAGTAGTTGTGTTTGAACTTAATAAGATTGTAGTTGCAAATACGATTTCATCTTAGTGTTTTTGGCTTGCTTGAGATAGAGGTTTTAAAACTAAGAGTACTAAATCGATAGCCGGTGGTTATTGGGTCGTCGTGGGTTCAGCTCGAAAAAGTGAACCCTAAGCCTTCTCCCACACTTTCAGCTCGAGGGAGTGAATGGGCTAAGGCGGAGGTTGTGCTTAAATGCGACAACTCGGTGTTCGAGTGAAACCGAGTTGATTCGGAGTAAGTTGCTTGAGAGAGAATTTACCCCCATTAAAGGATAGCCTAGTTACAAATATTCTGCGATGTACTATCATCAATAGCATCTACCCGATAGTGTCTTTTATCCCATATTCCTATCACATCCCAAGATTCCGTCTCCCTATTTCGTTACATTATATTTTTGTTGTTCCTGATGATTAGTTAATACAAACCCCCATTGATAATTGACGCTTGCGTCACCCCTTAGATTTAGTATGTTTTTATTTGATAATGTTTATAGCTATGACTAATTAGAACTTGGTTGGGTTATATCACTACACATGATCGTTGGCACTTGAACCAAAGTAGTGTCCTGATATGTGAAGTCAAGTTCCTCGTGTCGAGAAGAGGGACATTGAGGTCACACGCACATCCTACCCCGATATCTGGCACATAGAGGCTGAGTACACACTGGATGAGGTGGATAAGAGGAGAGAAGCTCCAGTGGATCATCCTCGGAGGTTTACGTTGAGTCCATATTTGCAGAGGCATCTTTGCCTACTTCTGCCTTAGACGCTTCAGGTACATCCACTACCACTCCTTACCAAGCCCAGGTTCTTTTGCTGCTTCCCAGCCCACCAGGATCACTCATGTTATGCTCCTGGGCACCTAGCCCATTCTGCTGATGTGCGAGCTTCCAAGCTAGAGGCTAGGGTGCCCTAGATGAATAAGCGGGCTATTTCAGCTTCTTTGACACCCCTCTGGACATCGATTAATGTTGTCACGGTGAGAGTAGAGATTTATAAGAGATGACAGGGGGTTACTTCCGAGGTGATGACTTTGAAAGCCGAGGTTTCATATTTGAGAAAGGATGTGGTCTATCTGAAGTCCATAGACATGAACTTCACTTCTCTTTTTGAGTCAACTGAGGCTCTAGTTGTTTAGGATAGTTCTGATATGCCTCTGGCTACCACCGTAGATGAGCTTATGGATGATGTGGATGTTGTTGAGTCAGAGGCGGAGATGGATGAGGAGGATCTTGAGGATCAGGAGGCAACCATCTATGAGGACCTGCCTGATATATGAGATGATAGTACAGTCAGACATTCAGACATCACTAATAGATACGTCCATGGCAGGCTCTAGTGGAGACAATGTTATTGTTACCCTGGGCACTGATTCCCAAGTCCAGAGCTGGACAGTTGTCACGACCTAGGGGTACACCCTAGATGTAACACGGTGTACTTAACCCCGAAGGGGTCTCATACAAGTCTTTAGCATATCATGAACATAACATAATTGAAAAGTACAAAAATTTTAAAAGCTTTATCCGTACAATCAAAGTCTTTGTAAAATCAAGCGGAATTCTTTACTACACTTTGTCTCAAACATGTAAACTCAACTTGAATTCAAATCTTTGGGATACAGCCCATAAAATAGTCTGAAAACATTAAAATAAAAGACATAAAGGAAATAATGGCTTTGTCCTAGAAGCTATGAGGACTCACCAAAATCTTCAACTCCTAGCTCCTTATAAACCCATGTCCCAGAATTGAACTTAAATCTCTGAAACCTACATTTGATTAGAATGTAGGCAAAGTATGCCTTAGTACAAAATTTACTAAATATTTTAGCTAGCACAACATCATAAGAGCATAACATAAGGATTAGTCAACATATGACATAATCCAAATGCACAAAAGATAATAACACAATTATAAGAATAATCTCCAATATAGACATAATGTAAGCATTAGTCAATACAAAGTAAAGTCTTTACACAATACTCAAGTTTTAGACGTTCATTTTATGATTAGCTTCAAGTCATACTTGTGCAATGTATGAGTAAGACCCCATAATTCCACTCACACTAAGTACTACATTAGGCCATCATAATCCTATTTATCATCTAAGAGAAATGCTTCATGAGTCACCTCAAGGCATGCTTTTGCAATGCATGAAAAAGATCACATAATCCTACCCATGCTAAGCTAGACACTTTAGGTCCTTCATTGGTGTTTATCATTTCCTATTCTCATAGTTAACCTATTTTTGATAGACAAAAGAAGCTCTCCCCTTAAGTCAAACATGTCATGGAAGTCAACTATAAAAACAATCCATCAAAGCATACATCATGTAAAACAATACCTCTTGGGTAACCTTAAGCCATACTTGCTCAATGATTGAATGGCATCCCATAATACCATTCATACTAAGTACTTCTTTAGGTAATCCTACTCAAGTTTATTAATTAGAGACTATCCCTCTTTGTTTTAAAGCATGGGAACACTATGAGGAACTTCATTAAGCCTATCTTAGTTCCTCATAATTTTGAATCCTAGGAGATACTACATTAAGTACATCTTCATTCATCAAGGTTTTGAACTCTAGGAGATGCTTCCACAAGCATAATCATAGTTCATTGTGTTTGAACCCTAGGAGATGCTTCTTCAAGCATAATCTTAGTTCATTAATTGTGTTGGACTATAGGAGATGCTTCCTTAAGCATACTCTTAGTCCATTAGGTTTGAAATCTTGGAGATCCACATTAAGAATAATCATAGTTCACTACTAATCTCGTTGTAGTTGCAATATAGCCTTAACCGATATGAGAACATGTGAACTATCACATGATTCTTCCCAGTGTTACCCATACTGTCAAGAATTTGTCAACTTTCCTAAGGTAGAACTGGTTTGCTAGCTTAGTTGGATCTACTAGCTAACTTTCCTATGGGGCACGTAGTTATGGGATACGCAGATTGCTACTAGAAACTCAAAAATCCACTAGGTGAAGGCTTTCATCTCATGAGACATACTTTAGGAAATCCGAACTCTTCTATGTGAGAGTTCCCATGTTGGAAGCCCAAACTCAAGTAGGTGGGAACCTCCATTTCATTTCAATATCCACTCTGTGCTAGGCCTAAATCCCACAAGATAATTATTAAGTCTCTACTTTGACTCAAGTTCATAGAAAGATGTCCTTGACAACCAATCCATGTTAATTCATTAAAATACCTCATTAAACCACGTGTGAGAAACTATCACTACCCATGACCTAGGTATGAAGACTCTTTAGCCTTAGGTTCCATTAGGTGAGGAAAATCCTTCAACGCTAAAAAAATTACTATGTGAGAACCCGTTTCATATGAAGTTCACATTCATGACCAATATAATATATTGAATTCTACCTTAGACATGGATATTGTCATGATTTAAGTGATTCTATCACTTCCTACTATCTATCATTCATAAGGTGAATTAGGTAGGTAAAGATCTTTCATAACAATTCTATTCATTAGCCTTCTATTCACATGTACATTTTACTCTCAAAGTATGACCATCCATAGTTAATCATGTTAGCTTTTACTCTAAAAGCCTAAGCGATCAACATTCATGACTACAAGCCCTACTCTCAACGCGTTACTTCTACAATCATCTTTCATTCCTAGAATTTCAAGGTATTCTAATCACATTCTTCATTACGAGGTGATTCTAGTTATAATTCATCATAAAGGTTCAACTTTAAATTTACTAGTCATAATCCATCAACTATACTAAAATCTAGTTCAATTCATGGCTACAAGCTTTCATTCATGAACAATTATTATAGACATCTTAAATTTTAGAAGATCAATGAGTAAATGACATAAATAGTCCCTCAACTATAAGAGTAGGTCTAAAATGGTCCCTGAACTATACACTTAACAAATTTAGTCCTTTAACTATTCAAAAATTTATCAGCTTTGGTCCCTTAACTATACACTTACCGGTTGTAGTCCCTTAACTATAAATTTACCAATTTTAATCCTTTAAGTATTCACAAACTTATCAAGTTTGGTCTTTGTCCATTTTTTTAAATATAATTTGAACCTAAGCTATTTGTATTAAAAAAATAGAGAAAGACCAAACTTGATAAGTTTTTGAATACTTAAAGGACTAAAATCGGTAATTTTATAGTTAAGGGACTAAAATCGATAAGTGTATAGTTCAGGGACCAAAACTGACAAATTTTTGAATAGTTGAAGGACTAAATCCGTTAAGTGTATAGTTCAGGAACCATTTTAGACCTACTCCTATATTTGAGGGACTATTTATGTCATTTTCTCGAAGATCAACTGTAAGTCTTCAATTTCACCTTCCATGGCATAAACCCACATAATATCAATTTCATCAATTAGGCTAGGGTTAACCGTGTAAAACATGTAATATCATCATAATATCATGAATCAATGCTAAAATAACTATAAACAAGTACTATCCACCCAATTGGAATCATACTCAATCACTACCCACAATGTAGGAAGAAATCCTTACTAAAATTGAGTTTTGTCTTCACAATTGGGGGAAATCTAGGGTGTTCCAAGGATGGAAGAATCCAAGATGAATAAGCTAACATACATTTATTCAAAGCCCTCACCAAGCTTGCATCAATGAAAGAATTCTGCCGTACCTTCCTTCTCTTTTTCTTCTTGTTTACTTCTAGAGAGAGAATTTCTTGAGGGAATTTGGGTTCTTTTGTGAATCTAAAATAATTATTTGGATATCATCTAATTAAAGGTCTATAAGATATATATAGGTGGCCTAATTATTATTAAAACAACCTTACTTAATAACTAACAAACTATAGAACCTTCCCTTAACCCCTAACTTAAAAGCATAAAACTAGAATCTGCCCCAACCCACGAGACCATGACCCATGGACTGTGGGTGGGTATTCGAGGGGGGCTGCACACTCGTTGGTGCTCATCTGCAGCTCCTGAAATAGTGTCTTTACCCATGACCCTTTCCCACGGGGCGTGAGTCCCAACCATAGGTGGCCCTTTATGGGAAGTTTTAGGGACTGTTTTGGGGTCCTCCTCAAAGACCCCTTTGGTTAGTCATCGGGGAGTCATACCTTGATGTTTAACCCCTAAACCCCTCATTCTATGTTTGGGAAGTCATTTTATGATTCTATCCCTCACATCAAACTCTAAAACTTTGTCGTAAAGTTCTAATTTTAACTACTATTTTTTCGGGTGCTACAACACTAGGAATTGATGCCCTGATAGATGGAGCGACAGAGTAGACAGGATCATTTTTTACCTCCCTCTCTGTTGCTTTTATTGATTTTGGTTCTTTTTGTTGCATTTGAGGACAACTGCCTTTCTTTTGTGGGTGGGGTGTGGTATTTCCTTACCTACCTACTGTGATTAAATTATATATATATATATACATTGGGTTTTATGTTTTGAACTATGCTTTGATTCTATCTTGTGGATATTTTAGCTTGTGGCTCCTTGTTTTGAATGGAAATGGTTTTTGACCCATTTTAAAAATTTTGTGCCACCTTTTTTTGTGTGTGACTGTAGTTGTTCTTGTACAAATTTGAGTATCGGTAACGATCAATACCGATGACTTGAATAGTGCTCTTAATTGAATGAAATGAATGTGCAGCTAGGATGAGGACAAATGAAGTTTCTTAGAAATGTGTGGACTTTTTACATCTCGTTATGACTAGCTGGTTATCGAATAGAGTCTCTTGTGATGAACATTGCACACTAGCTCGATTGGGTCTCGTTTGATATTGGGTCAAATTCCTTGTGTGATGAGCTTACCTTGTATACTTTGTGTGGTGAAACCTAGAATTTTCCCCAATGGTCTGGTTGACTAAGTGATGCAAGCTCTTGAAATGATATTTGGCAACAATTTTGATGAGTGAAATAATTTGACAATACACCTCTTTTTGTAGCAAACCTTGTGAGATGTGTCAACCTTGCTTGAACCCCTTTGAGCCTTTTCCTTTTCTTGGAAGAAACTTGAACAATTGTGACCCCTCTTTATCCATTCACCCATAACTCTCTTGAAGTGTGGTTCGTTTGAATAGTCATCTTAGGCCAAAAGCCTAAGTTGGGGATGTGGTGAAAACGGAAGGTAAATCAAGAAGTGTGAAAAATTCCACTTTTAGCAATGATCCTGAAAAGGATTGAACCCCTCCATGTAAAAAAAAAAAGAGAAGAAAGCAAAAGAAAAAGAATGAAAAAGTTGTGAAATAAAGTGATGAAAGTTGCAAAAGAAATGGTGTGGCCGGTAGTCCATTGGAAGCTGAATAATGGGGTGAATCATGAGCATGATTAAAATGTTTAAGAAAAGAAAGAAAGTGATGCTCAGCCACATTTCATGAGGGTAACCGCCACTGAGCCTAAATGATCATACCTTTAAACTCAGCCTCGTTAAAAGCCTTGAAATGACCTTTTTGATCTTAAGTGAGCTGAAGCAAATGTTGATCGGAAAATAAAGGGAAACCTATAGGTAAAGTCATGCATGTGTTCATCTTTGTGAGTATGAGAGTCGTATGTGATTCCGGAAGTATAAATTATTGAAGAACTTTTTGTGAATAAGGAATCATCTTTGTTGTGAGGGAAATTAAGTACCTTTGTTGAGTTTGAACTACCATTTGAAGCGAGTATTGTGGACATGAGCATCTTTGGTAATGGTGAGTAATACCTTGGATCTTTGAGTGCACAATTGATCATTGCATGAGTAGTTGAGTCTTGTTTTGTGCATTCATGTTGAATCTTTTGTAGCACTGTTTGAGACATACTTTTTGAACTACTGAACTTGAATTTTACTTGAGGACAAGAAAAAGGTTAAGTTAGGGGTGTTGATGAGTCCGAGATTTGGACTCATTTGGGGCGTTGTTTATCTAGATTTAGTATCCTCAAATATTTTATTTGTGCCATAAACTAATGAAAAATCCTTGATTTTCAGGTACATGGATTGAGAAACAAAGCAAGGACACTAACCTTCAAAATGGAACAAAACAAACTGAAGAATTGTAGAAAGGAAAGCATGGTGATCACCAAAAGCGTTTGTTGAATCATCGAATTGCTAGTTCCACCGCCTAAAGTTCCAGTGTGCTAGCCCTGAGGGAAGAAACCAAATCGGCGACAAGAAGGAGCAGTCGGCGTATCACCAATTAGTTCCGCGATGCAGTAATAGATCGCCCAAAGTTACAGAACCCAATGATGTTGAATGACAAGGCAAAAAGGCGATGGAAGAGACTAAAGTGATGGTCGCCAACTGGGTCGGCAAGCCCAACTTACTTCGCCAAATGACTATTCGTAGTACATTTTTGGCCACTATAAATAGGTTTTCGAACATATAGTTTAGAAGGAAGTAATCTTTTGAATTGATTAGTATCTTTTATCATCTTGGAGAAAAAATTCCATAGCTTTGAAGGATTGAAGTAATTCACTTTTGAGAAATTGGAAGTGTGTCTTTGAGATTCATCAAATTGGAGCATGTTATGGACAAAATCACTCTTACCCAGTTGATGGGTAATCAAGTTGGTAACTGCTTTTACCTTTTTATAATGTCTAGCTAAAACCTCATTTGTTGGGGTGTGATCATGTGATTATGGGCTGATTTAGCTTATGGGTATTCCTAATTGTTAGTTTAACTGCTATTTAAAAGTGAGTTTAATCATTAATTATGGTTTAATTTAAGAATTGTCATTGCAAATGCAGTTCTATGTTTGTTTTCTTGGCTTGCCCGAGAGAGAGGTTTTAGAACTAATGTTTTTGATTGATGGTTTGTGGGTATTGGGTTGATCTGGCTTTAGCTCGAGAGAGTACATCCTAAACCCAAAACCACACATTTAGCTCGAAAGAGTAATGGATTAAGGTGTGGGCTGCTCTTATATTGCATGCTTGTTGATGTTCGAAAGAAATCAACTTATTCGGGATAGTTGTTCGAGACAGAACTAGTTCCCTTATAGCCTGGCCTACTAACTAATATATATCTATTTACTAATAGTTGCAGTTGCCCACATGTCTATATTTTCCTATAATCTATCATATCCCAAGAATCCGTCTCTATATTGTTAATTCGATGTTTTTGCGACTGTTTGTAGTTGATAACTAAAACAAAAAACCCCATTTGACACTCTATCACCCCTCTTAGTTGATTATGTCTTTAATCGATAATTTTTATTCCTATGGATGATTTGACCACATTAATACTTCCTAATCGAATTTAAAACATGTACCGCTCCATGTTGGATTCGACCCCAACTCATTTAGTTGGGTTTTATACTGATTTACAATCGTTTACACCTAGAATTGGATGAGATGTGCTTGAAACGTCAAATCAGTCCTCATGCAAAATGGTAAAGTGATTGCCTATGCTTCAAGGCAACTTAAAATTCATCAGAAGAATTATCCTACTCCTAATCTTGAACTAGCAGCGGTTGTATTTGCCTTGAAAATATGGAGACATTACTTGTATAGGGTCCATGCGGATGTTTTCACCAATCACAAGAGTCTTCAATATGTATTTAGTCAAAAGGACTTTAATCTTCATCAATGAACGTGGTTATAATTATTAAAGGATTATGACATTAGTGTACTTTATTACCCTAGGAAAGCTAATGTTGTAGCGGATGCACTTAGTAGAATGTCCATGGGTAGTGTGCCTCATGTAGAGGATGAGAAGAAAGAATTGGTTCGCGTTGTGGTAGGTTGACCCGGCTAGGTGTTCAACTTGTGGATTCCACTAAGGGTGGTGCATGGTCCATAATTGTTCCGAATCATCCTTTGTGATGGATGTGAAGTCCAAAAAAGGCCTTGATCCTATATTAGTTTAGTTGAAAGAACCGGAACTCAAAAAGTCTGTTGAGACTTTCTCCCATGGGGAAAATGGGGTGCTTAGGTACCAATGCTGGTTATGTGTTCCGAATGTTGATGGGTTGAGGGAGAAAATTCTAGATGAAGCTCATAGTTCCTGATATTCTATTCATCAGGGAGACACCAAGATGTACCGTGATTTATAGGAAGTCTATTGGTGGAACGGTATGAAGAAAGATATTGCGGGGTTTGTAATCGAATGTCCTAATTGTCAACAAGTTAAGGTTGAGCATCAAAGGCCGGGAGGCTTGTCGCAGAATATAAGTATTCCCACTGGAAGTGGGAAGACGTAAATTTGGACTTTATTGTGGGATTGCCTCGAACCCGAAGGCAATATGATTCTATTTGGGTCATTATAGATAGGATAACAAAAGGAGCCCACTTTATTCCCGTCAAGGTTTCTCATTCGGCAGAGGACTATGCCAAGTTGTATATAAGAGAGATACTGAAGTTGTATGGGTCCCTTTTTCTATTATTTCGGATCTAGGTACTCAATTTACTTCACACTTTTAGAAGTAATTCCAAAAAGGTCTTGGTAGAAAAGTTAAGCTTAGCAAGACTTTTCACCCCCAAACCGATGGGCAAGCGGAGTGTACCATCCAAACATTGGAGGATATGTTAAGGGCATGTGTTATAGATTTCAAGGGTAATTGGGATGACTACTTGCCATTAATAGAGTTTGCCTACAATAATAGTTATCACTCAAGTATCGGTATGTCTCCCTTTGAAGCCAAGTATGGTAGGAGATGTAGGTCTCCGGTTGGTTGGTTTGAGGTAGGCGAAGTTTCTCTTATTGGTCCCAAATTGGTTTATGAAGCTATTGATAAAGTTTGGCTTATTAGAGAGAAGTTGAGAGCTGCTCCAAATAAACAAAAGTCTTATGCCGATGTGAGCAGAAGGGATCTAGAATTTTAAGAATGATTGGGTCTATTGGAAAATCTCACCCATGAAGGGGATGATGAGGTTTGGAAAGAAAGGGAAACTTAGTCCCAGGTATGTAGGCTCATACCAAATTTTGAAACGAGTTGGTAAATTTGCCTATGACTTGGATTTCAAAATGAGTTGGCTCCGGTTTATTCGGTAATTAATGTCTCTATGCTTAAGAAGTATATTGGAGATTCAGCATCAATGATTCCCCTATAATGATTGGGAGTTGATGAAAGTCTTTCATATGAAGATGCTCCAGTAGAGATCCTAGACCACCAAGTCAAGGGATTGACAAACAAGGAAATATCTTTAGTGAAGGTTTTATGGAGAAATCATTTAGTTGAGGGTGCTACTTTGGAGGCCCAAACCGATATGAAGTCCCGATATCCTTATCTCTTTCCTTCTACGCCTATTCAAGCTTGAGGTAAATAGTTCCTCTTGGCTTTTAGTGTTTTGGGAATCATGTGTGTTATATGTGTTTTTCCATGATTTACTTATGTTATGCATGTTCTTGAGAATTCATTTTTAGTAAGAAAATGCGTTTTCATGGTTTATTATGTTCCTCATGATTGTTGTGCATTCAGTATGAGTTGCATATTTGACTTCATGAGATGAGTAATGAACATTCTTTAGTATGCTTTTGAGAGTAATTGCGTATTGGCTCCAAGGTATTGTGTTGAACATACTTTTAGTTGGAGAGGGTAGTTCCTCCTATGATTATGATAAATGTTGAGTTTCATGCATAATGGGTTGTTAGATGTAATTCGTACTTCCTTATGATGCCTTTATTATGTATGAGTTGGAGTTGAAGTATCCTCATTTGAATTGTGCATTATTTTGATGTTTCATGAATGATGGGCTGCTTGTTTTGAGTCATTACTTCCATAAGGTGTCTAGATCGTCATTCGAGTACAAATGTTCCCAACGGGGAAATATTGTAACACTCCGGAAACTAGTAGGCTAAAACTAAAGCTAAACATGGGGGTTAACGTCAAGGGAGAAGGGCAAGGGCCAAGTAATATGGGTGAAGGCCAAGGCTGCCCAAGAGTTGGCCAAGGCACTGCCCCCACCTCCACGAAGGTCATCACGACCCGTGGTGCCACCCATTAAGGGCTAGGCAATAGCCTCCCCAAAATCTGCCCAAATGAGACCCTCCACAACAAGCCACTTGACGACTCGTGAAGGCCACCAAGGGTCATGGGAGTGGTCGTGGTCTTCACTTAGCCTCAAGGGGGCCAAGTCATGAAGACCTAGCCACTACCTCAAGGCCCACGAGAGGGAGCATGGCTCGTGGAGACCCTCGTGAGATTGCCTTGGAATTGTGAGCTAAAGGCACAAGTTGCCTAGATACTGCCTCAAGACCACGGATAGGACCACAACTAGTTGTCATGACCACGTCTCATGGAGCCCCACGTGGTCCTTGGCAGCTCACTTTAAGTGAGGGGTGTTTTGGGAAATTCCAATTTAAGTCCAATCAAAGTGAAGTCGTTTTGGAAAAGTTTAGGGTCACTATATAAGTCATTTTAAGTCAAATTCACCTAAACTAAATCATATTTTATCAACATCCAAATATTTCCCAAAGTTAATCTCTCTCCAAAATTTCTCTCTCTAGAACTTCAAAGAAGAATAAGAAGAAGGAAGATGGGGCTAGGGTTCAAGGAGCAAAGTTTTCTACTCATTTTCATTGAATTCCATTGTTAAGGTATGATAGTCCTTCATCCATGGAATACCTTCAAAACCCCAATTTTAAAGATAGAAATTCCCCAAAATCTATGGTTTATCTCCAAGTCACGGGTTCCTTTCAAAAACGATTCTAATGCTTGAATTACTTTTTACTATTATTTAATTGATGATTTATTATGGTTTTTATGTTGAAATCTCCAAGAACCCGTGAAAACCCCATATTACTCAATTATGATCTTGTGATGTGGGTTTGTTGATTTTAGAAGAAAGTTATGAGACTATGCTTTTAGTGATAGGGTTACCTGAATTATGATTATATCCATGTCTAATGTCGAAATTCTATATGTGTTTATTGAATATGATTTATGGTCTTTGAAGGGAAAAGTATGAGAATTATGCATGATTTATTAGTTATAGTATATGCTTTAAAAACACTGTGAGAGTAAAGTGACTATTATTATGATCTAGTTGTTGTGTTGTGAAAGGTTATCCTCATATACACATTTAGGTATGAATATGATATGTTGTGAAAGGTTTTCTCACAATATGATGATTCTATGGTTGGAAGGCTATTCTCACCTATTAAATCTATGAGTTATAGTATGAATTATATTGGATTGAGTGTCAAGACATTTTTCCATGAATATGAACTAAAGTGGAGACTTAATATGTAATCTATGGGAATTAATGCTTATTACCTAGTTGATATGAATATGAGATGGAAGCTTGTACGATAGTTGAGTCCAGCTTCCCAATGAAAGCATTTACGCTAGTTGAGTGGCTTTCCGAATGGGTTCCTTCTACCTTAGTTGAGTCCAAGTTCCCAAAGTATGTATCTCCTGAGTTGGAAACCTTATACCTTAGTTGAGTCCTTGTTTCTAGAAGCAATCTCATTTTCGCATAAACTATGTGCCCACATAGGAATTTAGCTAGTGGATCCACCTAAGCTAAGAGTATGGTTCTACCATAGGCAAGTAGGGCAGCCCCTTTTTGGTGTGGGGTAGACACCGGATTCCATCTTAAGCTCACATGGTCTATGTCGGTTAAGGATTATCCCACTATGATAGTATGAACAAGAATATGAAATATAAACTATAGCTACTAAAAAAGCTTTACATAGTAAGGGTGAGATTATGGGATCTTATTCATGCATTGCACAAGTATGCTTTGAGGGTATTTATGATATGCTCCTCTTATGATATGATGATCTATGAGTTGACTATGCTTATGACTTATAATGCTTTTCCATTATCTTCAAAATGATGTTTTAACTTAGTAAATTGCATGGATTCAACTAAAATGACCCTTTTAGCTCATGATATTATGCATGGCTACCATACCTAGTGCATTTTTGTGCTAACCCATATTTTTCTATAATTTACCCAAGTGTAGGGACCGGTTCTCAAGGTGGTCCTTATTGTGGCTAAAGAATGGTATCAGAGCTATGGATAATAAGAAACATATTAAGAAACATACTAGTAGAAAGTTAAGAAAAATAAGAAGAAAATTAAACAAATTATATCCGGAATATAAAGAACTCAGTATCACAAAAATTGATAACGATAAATTAGATCAATTAATAGATAATATATCTAAAATAGAATATCAATATATTCAATATTTAAAGATTCAATGAATAACAAGAATAACGAATATAGACAAAAACTCACTGAAATAATTATAGCAAAAATACAAGAATTGAGACATAGGCAAGATAGACTTAACAGTAATATATTTGCAGGATTTTGAAAAAAATCTATAATAGCACAGAGAAAAACTATTTTTTATCTAGAAATACAAATATAAAGTTTAGAATATAAACTCCAACACAATCTATAAATGAATAAGGAAGAATATGTCATAGACGAAAAAACATATGAAAATTATGACGGATTAAAAATAAAGATAATATTTTCTAATCTAGGAAGAAGATATCAGAAAATAGGTGACAATCTAAATTTAATGTTAGAAAAAGAAACGGTAAAACTAGAAGATAGTTTAACTGCTATGATAAGAATAACAAAAGAAAATGAAGAAATAGATAGAAAAACGGAAATTGAAAAAAAAAAATAACAAGCAAAAAGGAAGTACAACAATTAGAAAAGTAAAAAATACTAAAATAATAGAACTAGAAAAAAAGTTGGCAATATTAAAAGAAATGTATGAAATTAAACAAAAAGAAAAAGAACAAAAAACAATATTAGCAAATGAGATAATTAAATTTAAAGAAAAGTTACAATTAGAAGATGAATTAGAAGAAAATAACCAAGACAATCTACCTAAAATATGAATTGATGAAATAAATGACGATGATCTAGAACAACATTCGGAAACAAGCAAAACATATACGAAACTTTTAGCAAACTTAGATAATACAAAGAATTTAGAAGTAAATACATGTGACGTAAACATGGATGAAAAACCTAGCACATCAGTAGTAAAAAACCCAAAAAATTTAAATTCAAAAAATTATAATGAACAATATGATAGAGAAAAAACTACATGGGATAAAAGATTAAATAAAAAATGGACACATAAACCAATAAATGGACAACATGATTTTTTAGATTTAGACTGTATAGCAGATATAAATAAAACAATCCAATTATGGATACGATATATATCAAAACAATTAACAGATAACAAAATAGTAATGACAGAGACACCAGGATATATAGAAAGAACGCTTATAGGAATAGTAAAATTATGGCTACAAAATTTATCAGATGAAAGTTTAAAAACTCTAAGAAGTAATAAAAAATCTAATGGCGAATTAGCTACTA
>JAJOOH010027138.1:0-25561 GCA_029582605.1 Solanum gracilifrons
AATGGCATGAATGAGCCTTTTCTTAAACGGTAATGGCATAGATGAGCCAAACTTTTAACGGATGGCATAAATGAGCCTTTTCTGAAAGTTCGATGGCATATTTGAGCCTTTTCCCTATTAATTATTTAATTATCTATTCTTTAATTTTACTGCAAATTTATATGATTTTCTAAGTTCTATTTTATTTGTTGGTATTACTTGATATTTGATTCTGCACATTATTCTTAATTTTTACATTGTGTTTCTAATTTTTGTGTATTTTTATTTTGTGATTTGAGAATTTGAAAAATTATATGGAATTACATTTAAGTAAAACTTGAGAATAAGAAGTAAATGGTTCATTCAAAAATTAAGACAAAACCTTACTGACAGTTGATATCTTATTTGGGTAGAATTTAATTTTGGGTCATTCGCACAAATAATGCTTATATTTTGAGTTAGATTTTTAATTTTTATCCTTCAAATATTTTTGATGCGACATAACTTTAGATTTCGCTAGGCAAAGTTTGGCATATGCATCGATCACAACATCAACACAAGTTATACAAGTCGCAGTAAACTTCCAACACTCAATATAAAAATACTATATAATTTATGCCGCTTTCAGCTTCCGAAGATAAAAACATTATAGAGCTTATGTCAACCAAAACAAGTCTGAATATTTTCATTAAAAAAGCAACAAAGGTAAAAATTAAAGACCAATTAAACTTATTCAAACTTTCAAACATTATATCACTAATTACAAGTCCATATATAAACTATTTATCTATTTTATGTGGTACAACAATATTTAAAACCTCTTACCATAGGTCTAAACTTTTCTTTACCCTTAATAATACTAAGAAAAATTAACCTATATAAAATCACCATCCCAAAAACAATAACAATATCTCCCCACTTAGAATAATTTAATTCTACTTGAAAAATATCTCTCAATATTTCATCACGAGTAACTATTATAGCCAATCCACTTTTAGTAAAATATGTAAAAGTTTCATACTCATTTTTATAAAAACCTTGAATTGCATATTTGTGGAAGGCTAAATAGTACATTGGATATTTCCAAATTGGCATTGGAAGTTCATTTGGCAATCGAAAAAACCCTCCATTTAGCATCATTAT
Organism: Solanum gracilifrons; assembly: GCA_029582605.1. Classification (NCBI taxonomy): domain Eukaryota; kingdom Viridiplantae; phylum Streptophyta; class Magnoliopsida; order Solanales; family Solanaceae; genus Solanum; species Solanum gracilifrons. The sequence continues at coordinate 1,123 of JAJOOH010027138.1, forward strand.
TCCTTGAATTCCGGCACCTGTAAATTTAGAGATGACAAAATTAGCTCATTAATTAAAGTAGTTCGTCTAATATATATGCACGAGTTTAATAGGGCTGGTTATGACCTATATTGCTCGGATTGAGTCCTTAAAAAGACATTATATTTGAAGGATCAAGTAGATATATATATATGAATGTGGTGGTATTTTTGGAGAACATATCCGAGCAATATAGGTTATGACCTGTTTATTGACTTTGTTCAATGGATTGAAACCGAAACGACTCAATAAAGTATTAATGAATCGAAACATGTCAAAATAGTGTAAACAATTGGGTCAAGACGCATACAATTACCACACATACAACAACAAAAATTATGGAAATTTGGAATTTAAGAAAAATACATTAGCTTTCATGTTTTATTTCTTTTTTTCTAAAAGTTGGATCTTATTACGTTTATCGATGACATTTACTATCAGAAAAAAAAGTTGGATCTTATTACGTTTGTCGATGACATTTACTATCAGAAAATCACTAATTTCTGATGATATCTATCAAAATTTGACTCATTGACAATATTGAAAATTCTTAATCGACGAGCCAAATTCTGATGATACGCCTGTATAAAATTAGCAATTTTCTGATATAACTTTTTACTCGCTCAAATTTGACTCGATTCGTTGATTTATCTATCACTTTTTACCTGTTATAATTCCCATGAGGAAGTCAGGGACAATACTTGCAACAATCATCATTAGGCTCTCAACTAGCATCATGCAAGCAAATAACATTAGGACAAAATAGGCAAATTTATCAATCCCTTTTTGAACATCAGCAAGATAATAAGCCACAGCTCCAGGAACCAAAGAGATCAATAACAAGAATGGTGTTGATGATAATGTGTTGCCAATCACAAATGCACCAACACCATAGTGTCCATTTAGCCTTTCTCGCGTAAAAAGCTGAAATTTACACGATCAGATCATTATGATACGTATAATTAATAATAATCAAATATAAATACTAACGTAACGAACATGTTATAATGTGGAATAATAATGGACAACATGGGTAAAAGAATATTACTTTCATTTCCTCTACAAAAGAAGGGAATCCACCAATTGCCATGAATGTTAAGAAGCCAACCACAAATACAAGCATTGAGCTTCTAGCCTGCAAAGGGGAAGAATTATATAATTTTTCTCACCCGATGTCTAGTACCTGTTTTGGGATCTCGATTATTTGATAAGTCACATTAAAAGGGTGCATCATACACACTCCCTATCAGGAATTTTTTCCATCTTAAGGCTCAAACTTGAAAATTCTAGTTAAGCCTGGAGGAGTCATATGCATTAATTTCACCATGATCCTTGGTTCACAATTCTTGGTGCTAAAGGTGCATCTTAATTACTCCCTCCGTCCCAAAATAGATATAACGTTTCACTTCTCAAGAGTTAATTTGACTAATTTTTAAATCTAAATTAGATAAGACTAATTAATTTGATATTTTAAAACTAAATTTAGATATTCAAAAACGATACGAAAAGTACTATAAGTTGCAATTTTTTCTCATATAAATATGATGATGAAAATAAAATCTTTAAATATCGATCAAAGTTCATATAGATTGACTCTCAAATAACAAACCACGACAAGTATTTTGGGGCGGAAACAGTAGTTCATTAATTTACTTAATGAGTTCAACTTCTATAAGTTAGATAGACATAAAACAATTACTATATATATATATAGGTAATTGTCCATCTATAGATTAAATGAATGTAGTATTTTTCTAAAAAAAAAAGAAAATAATTACCTTACTTGTTATAACTAGTTAAAATGTATTGATAGCGTAAATGAATATTTACCTGAATTGAACCATAATCAGAGCCAATTTCATGAAAGATAGTGCCAATGCACAAGCAAAGTGCAAGATAAATAAGTAATCGAAGCCAGTAATAGCCTAAATCACGATACATATTGATAAACGATCTTTGCGTTAGAACTTTGCATTGTGTGATGAACCCTGCTTGACTTCCCTTATTTTCGAGCAATCGTCCATTCTACTACGTAGACACATGAAAACAAGTTAAAATTTGCTACGAGCTATTTAGCGATGAATTTTCGAAGATAGTTTTACCTTTTGACAAATTGTGAGAACCTTTTGCCTCACATTGAGGCAAGCTTCTGATGATTCATATGACATAACAAGAGTGTCAATTGCTTTGCCTGAGGTAATTATGTTTTTGCCAAATCCTTCCTCAATATCCTAAATTAATCAAACAAACAATATTATATTTCAAAGATTAATAAGACATAAAACTTGTACTAAATTAATTAAAGGGGAAAGGGTCTGAAAAATACTCTAACTCTAACTTTGACCGAAATTGTTGTTACGATACCAAACTTGATGGAGGACCTTTTACCTCTGCACTATTTAATTGTGTATTTTAAAGGTACATATGTGCCCACGTGGACACATTACTATTTATAATGATGCAATATTTCTGATGTAGCACATACATACCTTTAAAATACACTATTAAATAGTGTCTTTCCAAAGTTCGATATTGTTACAACAATTTCGATCAAAGTTCGGATATATTTCAGACCTTTTTCCCTTAATTAAAAATACATAATTGATTGTAATTAAAAAAACTAACTTACATCAAAATCTTTGTTAATTGTTCTAAGATAGTGATCAGAAGGGTTCCTCATATATGGACAAGGAAATCCATTGACAGCAAAAAACTAAGAGCAAAAAATAATAGGTGAAGATCCATTAGTAAATCCTTCAATATTGTACCATTAGATTACAATTGAATAACTATGTTTGGTACGTCAGAAGTCATTTTTTATGAAAATGATTTGATAATTGGTGAATTATAAAGATGTGGTGAGAAAATATATGCTAAAAATTAATAATAATATTAGCAAGTATGAAAAAAACAATAAAAAAATATTAGCTAGTACGAGAGCATTTTGATGAAACCTTTGAGTAAAAATAATATTAAGGATGGCCCACGTACGAAGCATCCTACGTTCAAGCAAGATTTTTACGGAAAGGACACACTCCAAGAGAGTGTGATGCAGCCAGCCTTATCTACCCTAACACAAGCATCATTAATTGATTCTACGACTCATAACTATATATGACCTACATGTTATACGATAACATCTTTATTGTCATAACAAGTAATGAAAAATTAAAAGTTAAGATAGTTATAAGGAAAATGACTTTTGCCTCATGCCATAAGTGAAGTCATTTTCCCTTATGATTGAAAACATTTAATTTGCCGAAAACCAAACACCAGAATTAAATATTTTTTTGAAAATGACTTTAGTAGTACCAAACATATATATTAAAGGTTAAAGTTCTCTAACAATATACATACATACCTCATTTGCTTTGGAACTTGAGCCAAAATAAATGGTTTTACCATAAGATAGAAGGCAAAGGTTATCAAATAGCTCAAAAACTTCACTACTAGGCTGATGAATTGATGCCACAACAGTCCTCATATCTTGTTGTGCAATCTTGATAATTCTATTCATGACATGATAAGATGCAGCACTATCCAAACCACTAGTAGGTTCATCAAGAAACAATAATTTTGGTCTTGTTAAAATCTCAATACAAATACTAACTCTTCTTTTTTGTCCACCACTTAATCCTTTTAAACTCCATCCACCAATTCTTGTATTCATTGCTTCTTGTAATCCCATTTCTTTTATTGTTTCTTCTGCTCTTTCTTTCTTTTCATGTAATGGCATTGATTGAGGGAGTTGTAATTGAGCTGAATAGTATACTGTTTCTTTTACTGTCAATGTTGACATTAGTGTGTCATCTTGTGTCACATAGGCCTATGGGAAGGAGCAAAAAAAAAAAAAAAGTTTTGAATTCTATGCATCGACGATGTAAAAAATGTATTTACTAGAATTGAGATTCAAGTCGTTTAAAAGATAATTGCATGTAATTTTGTACGATAGCTTTGGAAAATTAGCAAATTAGTCCCTCAAATATTAAGATATTGCTATTTTGGTCCTTGTGATTTCTGGTTATATTAAACACATTTAACCTTCAGTTGATTGATATATATGTGCACTTTTAATCCAGTTTTGACTTTAAGTCCCTCTTAAGGTGTATTTACTGTCAATGTTTTCATTATTAGTGTGTCATCTTGAGTCACATAGGCCTACAGGAAGGGGGAAAAAAGGTTTTGAATTCAATGTATCGACGATGTAAAAATTGTATTTACTAGAATTGAGATTTAGGTTATTTAAAAGATAATTACAAATAACTTTGTACGATAGCTTTGAGGAATTAGCAAGTTTAGTCCCTCAAATATCAAGATATTGCTATTTTGGTTCTTGTGATTTCTGGTTATATTAAGCGCATTTAACCTTAGTTGAAAAAGAGTCTTGAGTCCTATGCACCGACAATGTAAAAAAATATGTTTACTAGAATCGGGATTTAGGTCATTTAAAAGATACTAACATGTAACTATGTACGACAACTTTGGAGAATTAGCAAGTTAGTCCCTCAAATATCAAGATATTATTATTTTGGTCCTTCTGATTTCTGGTTATATTAAGCACATTCGACCTTCAATTGATTGATATATATGTGCATTAATCCATTTCTGATTTTAAGTTCCTCTTAAGGTATATTTCTTGTGTAAAGGGTTCAAAACATATTATTTAGTAAATTGAAGGTTGAATATGCTTAATTAAATTTTATAAGGATCAAAATTAAAATTTATTAATAATTGAGGGATTAAAAGTGCACTTTGGCCAATTAAATTATGTTGATAATATAAATAAAGATATTTATACTATATGCATATATAACTTAAATTATATTCGTAAGAAGTAAATTTAAATTTTATATATGCATGTAAAACAATTAACATTATCATATTAATTATTAAAGTATAATAGATTAAACTACACTGATCGTGTAATATATATAATTAATAATATTCATACCGAAGTTCCAAAAGCTAGTGCTTGTTTGCGTCCATTGACAAGTATATCTCCACTTTGTCTTGTGTTTGAAGCTAATCTACCTGCAATCACATATAAATAGCTCGTAGCTAATATAATTCGATATAATCCATCACTAATCCATCTTTAAGTATGACTTAATAGTGACGAAACTAGGAATTTTGCTTAAAATGTTAAAAATTTTAGTATATATACCTCAAAAGAGTTGTTTTTGACCAATGTACGCACTATGCAGTATTATTTTCTATTGATGAAAGATGTTCGAGTGACTACCCTTGGATCAATGTAACTCGCAACTAATGACTAGCGAGAAATTATTGTTTGACTACATAATTTATCCGTCCTTAATTCCTGTTTTCTTTGATATTGATCAATATATAATCCAATCACTATTTATTATAATTACTTAATTAAGTAATGACTAATTAGCTTAGGAGATAAGCCGCTAACCTACTTGTATACTAAGTACTAACAACGTATACTTGTAATTAATTAAATTAAATTTTCGAATGTGATATCACCCGCAAATTATTATAATATATAGTTTTTCACCTCATCGATACTAGGAAATTTGTCAACTGATTTTATATACTATAGTACACTTAAATATTTTTGTAAAATATTAAAGTAAGACACCTTGGTCACCAACCATATAATCAGCTGCTTAATTTTGTTGGACTAGCTCACCAATTCACCAAATATTATTTCTACCCTTACACCAAAAAATAATTAAAATAAAAAAGTAAATATTTTCTTAATTAAGATTTAAAATAAAGATTCTTAATACTAGCGAGAGAAACTAATTCAAATTTCACTTATATGCATATATGATGGGAAAATAAAAACTTTTTTTTGGAAATGGACATAATGGTGGAGCCATTATTTTAACTAGACGGATTGTCAAATTGATACATTTTAAGGAGATTAAAATATATACATTTCAACTAAGCATATTGTTTAATGTGTTCGATAAAAGGGTGTTAATTGACTTTCTTTCGATAAGAATAACTCAGTTACTGAATATATAACTTAAAATCTCATAGTGAAGAGTATTTTACTCGTTAGTTGGGCCGACACAATTGGTGAGAATTCATATTAGTCGAACCATTGAGTATTTTCCAATCAAGAATTTGGACTACAACAACAACGTAATTACTACTACTACTATTACTACACACAACTATCTCAAGCTTACTGGTCATATAACTCCATTTAAGCTCATTTTAGATCAATAAAAAAAAGATAGTTTGATGCACAAAATATTTCACATTTCAAAAGCATATTTAGAATTTAAATTTAATAGGTTCAACTTTTAAAAAATTTATCAACAAACTCATTATACTTTTAAAGTTATGAATTCACATCTATTATTATTATTTGTTAAGATAATGTATTTTTATTATTTGTAAAGATTTTAATAGATTTATATAAATACTTAAATTAGAGAATAAAAACATTCATCCCTTAAAATGTGTTATTTTTGTTAGTTGGTTATTTTGTGCCAATTTAAATAGCCGTTCCATTAAAAAGTAAATCCACAATTTAATTTAATTTGTCTTTTTTTTTATATAGAAAATACCATGTTAGATCTTCATTTTTTTGGCTAGACCTTATCTTAATTTGGCTAAATTAAAAAAATAAAGTTCCAACTAAATTTCATAAATTTGGATTAAAAAAAGAAAAGAGACATTATTTTGTTGAAACAAATAATAAAAATACATTATGAATAAAATAAGCAATGTATATTAAGAACTAATTTAGCCAAAATAAAAAACACATCATGAAAATATCCATTTTCCTTTCCTCTTATACACTTACAAAGAGAATACATTCACGCTCTTTATCACATCAGCATTTAAAAAGATCGATCAAGACTATCAAATTACCAAATTCAAAATAATTAGTTTGACCAACATAAAATTTAAATATTCACTAAATAAAACTCGACAAGTTTAGAAAAGTCCCAATCTATTCTGTCAATATAAAGTAGTACTTTCTTTGTACCTAATTACTTGTCCACTTTTGAATTGACATACATATTAAGAAAATAATGATTGACATAGTAAGTTTACTATTTTACCCCTATTAAGTATGAAGTGGATGAATTAAAAACTTAAAATTTTCAAGAAGTTATATTTTTTTTAAAGTAATTAATTGAGGGTATAATAGATAAAAAGAAATTTATCCTTTCTTGATTTGTCGAAATGAACAAGTAACTAGAGACAGACGGAGTATTACCTGCCAATGCATCAAGAAGTGTAGATTTGCCACATCCAGAAGGTCCCATAATAGCCAAAACTTCACCAGGTTGAGCATATCCACTTATCCCTTCAAGTATTGGCCTTCTTCCAACTTTTTTATCTGGCACACTTACCCATAAATCCTTCCAACTTAAATAAATTCCATCATTATAATCAGATGAAATATTAATTTTTGTGGCCATAATTAATGGATCACTTTCTTTCTTTTTTGACATATTTTTTGGAACTTCATCAATAGGAGAATCCATGTTATAAGTTTTTTTTTTTTGTGTCTGTGTGTGTTGGCACTATAATTAAGTATGTGTGTTGTGTGTATATATATATATAAAAAAAAAAAAAAAAATTTGGTGATTATATGTGTAGGAGGTTGAGAGGTAGGAAAGAAAATTAAAGAATGGGAATAGTAGTTAGAGAAAGGAGGAAGTTGTGTCTAAGATATTTTATGATATACTTAAATATTATATGTGTTTATGCAAAGGTTTGTTTTAAGTTAGTACTAGTTTGTGTTGAAAAAAGAATGCAATGCAGTGGATGGGTAGCTCTTTCGGTCTCGATTCAAGTCTTGTGTACAGAAAAAAACCTTGGTAAGGAGCATTTTTTTTTTAATGGAGTCCTACCTGATATGAATTCAGAATAGTCGGGCTCCAATATAGGTATTGAACACCGGGAAAAAAAAAAGCTTCTTGTTAGAACTTTTTTTTGTAGTTATATTCTTCCATTTCAAGAATTTTGAAGGCTTATGAGGTGTATTCTAAGGAAGAGGGAGAGTGATGGAATTTGGTTTAACATAATGTATGGTGAAGGCAAAAATATATTCTTTATCTCAATTTATATAACATTTTTCTTTTTAGTCAGTTTCAAAGAATGATACGTTTCTATATGTAAAGAAATGATTTATAGTTATACAAATATTTATGACTTATATTAGACCACAAATTTTAAAGATCTCTCTTTCTTATAGTTAAACTACATCATATAAACTGATACTGAGAAAATAGTTAAATGTTGGCAAATTGGCAATAACATAGTTTATTAAGAGCGTGGGGGAAATTAAGACATAAGAATAATAATTGTGATAACTGATAAGCCATGAATTTTTTTAAACTTTATTTTATTAAGTTGGACAATTTATGATATTAAAAAGAAAAGAAAAAAAGATAAATTCAACTAAAAGAAGGGTTTATAAAAGTAAAGCGGGTCTCATAATTTTAAAAAAATTATACACTAATTATATTAAAGTATAATAGAAGAAATAATTTTTAACATTTTTTAAAAATGTTTGTGTTGAAGCAGACACGTCAACGAAGACGTGCTTGCTTCAACTTCAAACTCTCTCTCATATATAAAAGCAAAACTCAAACGCATCGAACACATGATTCAACTAAATGTGTTCATCACACTATTGTACAAACAAAATAAAACAGAAAAATACTCAGAAATATATTGTTATATATATGTTAGAAATTTTGAATTATAACTGCACGTAAAGGTAGTTTACCTAAAAATAACCACCTATGGGATAACTTGTATATATGCCTTATCACTACAATAAAAACACTTTTTAGCGGCAATAAATATATACATATTAACAATAAGTGTTAAAATATTTATCAGCATTAGTTTAATTGTCATTGGATCCAATGTCGCTAAAGACTTTAGGGACATATACAAAGAGTGTTAATTACCGCTAAAAGTACATATTTAGTGGCAATTAAGCTATTGCCGTTAGTTAATTGCCGCTAAAAATCATTTTTGATGTAGTATATTTTCGACTTAAAAATTAAAATAACTAAACGTGGTTAGTCACAACACCAACAACCATCTATCCTCGGAAAAGATAAAATATACGCAAATTATATTTTTATTTTTAAAAATAAAAAAATTATTTCAATAGACACTCGGCTCAAAATAAAACAAAACTTATTTGGCAAGGATTGATACAATCTTTTTTTGTTCCTGCCTGTTGTGGAAGCACTCTTTGAAGAGAATACTATTTATGTTATTTATGTTTTTTCCCTTTCTAGTCCAAACAATGAACAAACATAAATTTTTATTATTGAATTCATTGTACTTTTAAAAATTCACTCTGTATATAATATTTTTAAGTGATCATACGTAATTTCAACCTTGATTCTCGATTAATAGTCTTTTTTTGTCATTATCCTTCTTTTCGAAAAAATACATCAAGACAAGATCGAGGGAACGTCGGATAGTAAACACACTTCACCTCCAACCTTGAGGTTGTAGGTTAAAATCATCAAGGAACCAAAAAGTGGTGGAAGCACGTAGAAAAGAGTTTTAAAACAAAGCATCTATAGAGATGTGAAATCAGTAGCAAATCAATCCTTAATTTCGTTCTTTCACCTCAACAATCATAAAAAGATAAATCTAATCCTATTAATTTCATTTCATTCATTTAACTTCTTTCATATTCAGTAACAATTGTAATTTCACCTTCAATAACTCTTTAGTAATAATTCCATTTATCGAGTCGAAACAAATCTTAATCAATTATGTCTAACTTAGATCAATTACAATGTTAATTAATTTGATTATTGTTTTACCATCATTAAGGATTCAATCAAATAATTCCAACGGAAAAAATATACATCGTCAAAGTTTATCACTTCAATAAAGGCATCGAAGTCGATTTGTCGAAAAAATAGTGACAAAAAGTTAAATAGTGCACCTAATTGGCCCAACAAGGCCCAATTGTAAAAAGTAAGCCCATTGGGGATTTGGGACAAAGCATATAAAACGGCGTCGTATACTCTGCTCTGCCGGAATTCCCCCGGAGAGATGGATGAAGAAGAGCATGAGGTTTATGGTGGTGAAATCCCCATTGAAGGTGACATGGAACCTCACGGTGCTGACGTGGACATGGCCACCGCCGATGATGACGCTGTTAAGGTTGTCTCCCTACAGTTCTTGTTTCTGTATTTTCTTGGTTTGTTGATAATGATGAGTGTAGATATAAGCATTTGATATGAATTTTGGGATGTTATTGATGATGGAGTTTTTGTGTTTTTGTGTTTTTGTGTGGGGTATTGAAGGAATTGGATGAGATGAAGAAGAGATTGAAGGAGATGGAAGATGAAGCTGCAGCTCTTAGGGAGATGCAGGCTAAGGTTGAGAAGGAGATGGGTTCTGTTCAAGGTTGTCTTTTTTTGAAATTTCTTGTTTTTTTTATTAGTATTTGATCATTGTGTTTTTGGGTTTTTAATAAGTATTGATGTTATGTTTATTGGGTTCTCAAGTGTTGGATTTTGTTTTGCTAAAGTTGTGATCTTTGAGGTATTTGTGTTTCTGTTATAGTGGTATTTGAACTTTAAATGAGTCTTTCAACAATTGGATATTGTGTTATGTGCTGTCCAAGGTCTTCTGTTTTGAAATTTCTTTCTATTTGATTAGTATTTATGTTAAGTTTATTGGGTTCTCAAGTGTTGGATATTGTTTTTGCTTTTGTTGATAAAAGTTGTGATCTTTGAGGTATTATGCAATTGTAATTGAGGTATTTGTGTTGCTGGTATAGTGGTATTTGAACTTTATGAGTTTTTCAATAATTGGATATTGTTTTGATGTTTTTGACGAAGTTCTTATCTTTGTGTTATTGTCATCATAATTGATCATAAATCTTTTGTCTTTGTTGGTTTGTCTGGAGAACTTGTGTTTCTGGTATAGTGGTATTCTTAACAGTTGGATATTGTTTTGCTGTTTTTGGCGAAGTTGTTATCTTTGGGTTTTTGCCATCTTAATTGATCTAAAAAATTTGTTTTTCTTGTTTTGGTAGGAGTAGTTGTGTTTCTCTAATCTAAATGTTTATTGGATGTTTAAGCCATGGATGTTATTTTGTTCTTGTAGACGAAAGTTTTGATCTTTGGAGTATTTGACATCTTAATTGATCAAATGATCTTTCGTCTTTGCTTCGAGGAGTTCTTGTATTCTTGCTATCTGAAATTTCATTGGGTTTTCAGAAATTGAACGTTGTTCTGCTCTTTTTAACCAAGTTGTGATCTTTTAGGTATTGTTATCTTAATTGATCAGGGAGCTTTTGTCTTTCTTGGTTTCGGAGGAAAACTTGTGTTTCTGCTGTTTGGACATTTATTGAATTTTCAAGGCCTTTTGGCATATACCATAAGCTCCCTTAGAACTTATGGTCTTAAACATGCCATGATATTTCTATGGTTAAAAGAGAGTATATTATTATGTACAATATAAAAAGTTTAAATATAAAGAGCTTCCAAATTTAGAAATAAGACTGAAAATGTTAAGTTTCATATAAAATGAAGCAGACGATACTATAAGTGACTATCGTTGTCGCTTATTGATGACACTTGTTAAATTTAGAGGATCAGCTGATCCTTGAATGTGGATATGGAGTGAGTGTGGTTTATATATAATGTGTTAAAAAATTCCTTTGGGTGTGGTAGCATCCACCGCCTCTGCCTCTGAAGATTCTTTATCTATTCTTGCTATATGGTTGGATGTACTTCTTCCTTGACCTAATAACTTGTTAAAGTATCAATGTTTAACATATAAGTGCTTAAAATGCAGGTCTCTGTAGGATATTTTTCGGTTATCGATTCAATTTATCTTGATGGGACTTTTTAAAATCTTAGTAGTTAGTGAGAAAACTAGTAGCATCGACAAGAGGGTACTTCAATATCTTAAAGTTTTCTTCAGGCAGGGTCACATTGGAGCTAGGTTGACACCCTCTAAATTGACCACCTTACTCAGGGGTGGAGGGAGAATATTAGTTATGAGTTCGGACTTTGGACGAACCCAATAGTTTTTGTTAAATTATGTATTTGTATTAGGAAATCCATTATATATATATATATATATATATATAATTATGAACCCGGTAACTATGAGGGCTATGGTTTCAGTGACAACTCCGCCTCTACCCACAAATGAACTGTGGGGGAGGGTGGAACTCCTAGATCCGTGAAGAACATGTGCATCTGTTGCCAGTAGGCTTTTGCTGAAAATTATGTCTTGTTTTATTTGACTCTAGCCGAATTTCAGCATTTCAATTGTGTTTCCATGTAAATAGCATTAAATGGATTCTTCCATTTGTAAATTTTTTGTTTAACCAATTTTATGCACCTATTTCATTCTGTCCCTTTTTAACCTATAATTTGTTGGCTAGTCTGTTAATAATGTTCTTAGTTATCACTGTATTATTTTTAGAAAAAAATTGAAAGGTGTATTTTACTTTGCCCTATTCTAATTGGATCCTTTTTGCCAATCATTGGATTAGCAGATCCTGCAAGTACAGCTGCTTCACAGGAAAACCGGGAAGAAGTTGATTCACGATCAATATTTGTTGGCAATGTAAGAACCAGATATCCGTAATGTTCAATTGCTGATTGATTTTTCAGACATGCTATCCTGAATATGTTTCTGTAGAACTTGATATATGCTTGTTAGTTATTTATCTGTTTGATTTTCTAATGGAGCCAGTTCATTATTGCGTGAAATTACTGTATATTACCTGTGTGGTTCAACACCATAATTGCATGAAATTATGAATTATCTAACTTCATCTGGACCTTTTTTTCATGCACCTCTTATCCTTTTCATTGATATATCTTAGACTAACCGAAGTGTCGTCTGGTTGGTGTATTTATGTGGAAATCTCTATGTTATGTTATGTTATGTTGGATAAAATGTGGAATAACAAAACCTGTAGTAGCAATTACAGGATTAAACTATTTAAAGATAAAAAGGCCCCTTTAAAAGTATAAGTCATGTATAACAATCTCCTCATTATTAATCCTTCATAACAATCATTTCATTATTAATCAACACATAAATAATTCCGACACCATAAGCTCTGCACAACTAGTATGTGAACTCAACGACCCTTAAGTTGTTGGGATTCTGCCGGATACAAGAGAAATTTGTTGTGCGCTATAACGGTATCATTATCTTTTTATGTTTTATTTTTTCCTTCTCTTTTTTTCAGTTCTTCTCTTAATGCTATCTTCATCTTGGTTTGGTTTTGATACTTCTGAGAGCCAGCTTTGACTTTCTCTCACTATGATCGCAGGGACATTCACTGTTCTGAATGCAGTGGCATTCTTACCAATTTTTTTGATGGTGGACAAGAGTAGTTCTGATCTTACATATGTTTCACTTAGGCAGCATTTGTAACTGCATGTTTGACTTGTGGAAAAATTTTAATTGAAAAAAGAATGAAAAAAAAGAAGGATGAAAATAGATTGCCAAAAAAAAAGAAAAAAGAAAACTCCCCATTGAAAAAAGATAGAATTGGAAAAACCCTTTGAGGCATATAAAAAAAAGACAGAACATGGAAAAAAATATATGGGGTTGTAATATGAAAGAATTCTGAAAATCACTTTGTTCCGGAGTATTTGTACATTAGATTCAACTCTAGCGAGAAGACCATATTTTTCTATAAGTTGCAGAGCCTATTCACTGCCATGCAAATTCTAGTTGCCGAGTCTGATTGCTGGTGGCAGCTGGTGGACATGGTTTTCAGGTTTGATTGGCTGATTAAGCCTGTTTTGGTGAGGCCTTACTCTATTGATTCTCCTTTGGGTACCCAAATTGATATAATCAATCATATGGGATGTATTTCTTGTCCTTTCCTTCTGTGGTGATGTGGCAATGAATTTTGATTGGACCTGCACTATGTTTGGTTGGGGTGAAGAACAGGGGAGCAAGAGAGAAAGTAAAAGAGGTGTAATATAAGGAGGTAAATGTGGATGCCTAGTATTTTGAGCCTTTCAAAGTTAGGAAGAGGAAATATAAATCATTTCCAATTATACCAAACACGAGGGGGAGGAAAGAATCTTCTAAGTAAATCAGTAAGTACTTTTACCTTCCCTCTCCCTACTTGAACCAAACATAGTGCTGAATACATTTACAAATGCATAACTGGGCTTTATCGGGTGTAGATGTTGCTATGACAGATAATTTTTTCGGATAGTGTCCCATAGATAGCATGAAGCATAAGAGTTGTTGCACAGCCAAGACAGGGGGTTTATTGTGCTGGATGGACATCCTATTTGTAGTCAGAACTTAGAAGGCCCTATAGCTTAAAACTATTATTTTCTTCCTTGAAGGATTTCACTGATCCAACTTTTGTGTGCTGCTGCTTAAAGATTAGAGAATTAGTTTTTACAATATTCAAACCTTGCAAAAAAATCTAGCTTTCCATTGCTTAAGTTGTCAAGTCCCTACTCAACAATGTCTGATGCAATTACGACTAATGTTTCTAACGAGCTTGTACTTCATGTTGATTTGACAGGTTGACTATGCATGCACTCCAGAGGAAGTTCAGCAGCATTTCCAGGCATGTGGTACTGTCAATCGGGTTACCATTCTTACTGATAAATTTGGCCAACCCAAAGGTTTTGCATATGTGGAATTCATTGAACAAGAAGCTATCCAGGAGGCACTCCAGCTAAATGAGTCTGAACTGCATGGACGTCAGTTGAAGGTAAAATTCATTTCTTTTACCTGGATAGAATTTCTTCATCTGATCAAAATGGGAAAAGAAGATCAACCAGTGAAAACATACAAAAAAGGAAAAGCTCTCGGGAGCAACGATTTGCAAGAAACTTGAACTAGCATATCAATTTATTATGTGTAATGTTAATCAAATTAAAAAGATCTTGCTGTTATTTGCTGGTTTGTCTTGCTGATGTTTGCATTATGTTATTTATATCTTAAAATGATTATCTTTCAAAAAATCTTTTGAAATACTTCAAGAAGAGGAGCATGAGACTTCTATAAGGAATTCAAAGATAAATTGGCTCCGATCCTAAGCAAAATCATGTTGATAAGGTGATTTTTTTCCTTTCTGTATAAGCCTAGGTGGCTGAGTTACCTAGTATATGTGTTGGTGGGAGGTAGCATATACATATTGCAATAGTCGAGATGCATGAGGGGGTATATTGTTGGTCATATTGTAAAATGATCCTGTTGTATAGTGTATTTCCCCTCCCAATTAAAAGAAATCGTTTTTATGTTCAGTCCTCATCATACCTCTGGTATTTGTGTTTGTGGTGCATAGCTTCTAATGCTGATGCTCTGACAAATTTACAGGTAGTGCCCAAGAGGACTAATGTTCCAGGGATGAAGCAGTTCCGTCCAGGGCGCTTCAATCCATACTTGGGAGGTCACAGGTCTAGAAGGCCTTATGCAGCCCCCTATTTCTACTCTCCATATGGATACGGGTGAGAATTTTGATTCACTTTGATCATCTCAAAACCTTTCACAGCCCTGTTATACAATTTTATTTTTTTAATATTTCGCGTGTTTGCAGAAAAGTTCCAAGGTTCAGGAGGCCTGGGAGATTCATGCCTTACTATTAAAAGTTGCCAAAATCTGATGAATGCAGACACTAGAATCATAATTAAATACTGATGCTGTCATCTGGAGACCACCCATTTCATTTTTTTTCTAATGTATCATTTAGGTTTTGGTTGAGACATTGTAGTAGCTTATCTAGCATAAGTTTATGCTTCCTATTTGCATTTGAACTTGGTCCTGTTGGATGTTGAGAGGTTATTCAGTTTACCATATTAACAAAAAATGATATTCACAGCATAACATTCCGCATATGTTATGGTTCAATGTTTGGTTGGTTGTACAAACAACAACAAACCCAGTGTAATCTCACATGTGAGGTTTGAGGAAGGTAAAGTGTACACACATGCTCAACGTTTGGTTGGTTGTACATGAAAGATAACTCGTGAAACTGATTGCACAAGAAGGGAAATCAGCCACATTAAAATTACCTTCTGAAGAGTCGTGTGTTCCCACATAACTTGGTTCATAAACTAAACGACTTGAGAGTTATAGGACTAAGGTGTACGTCCACGCTATCCTCTCCAAATCCTCCTATGAGATTGTATTGAGTTTGTTGTTGTATTAGTAATTTATGTTCATATAGTATCTATATTGCTGTGTAGCAAATTTAATTGGCCATCAACAATTAGGGAAGAAATTGTGAAGTATAATCTAAATCACAGTAAGATGAGAAAAACTTGACAAGGTAGACAAACACATTAGACTAAAACAGCAAAACCAGTATCTCAAAGTATCATTCATACATCAAGGAAAGAAAAAGAACACCCTTATACCCTAGACTTACAGTCCAAACTAAAATAAACAGAACAGATACAGGATAAATCGACTAATTACTTGATGTTCATTTCCCCTTTGATCTCTGCAGGAAACCTATTTACCTCATAGGCAAGTTGCTCTGCCATGTTTATTAGTAACATGTTCAACATTGGATACAAACAGCAGCTCAAATGGCCAGAGGCCACATATATAAGTTATTGGATACCAAGAGAACAAGAATCCATACTAAAAAAGTACAGGTAAATTAGATAAGCCTACAGACGTTGAGTGGACATTCTTCGTCTTCTTAATCTCTCAGCTACGATGAAGGAAAGTTCAAGAGACTGAGAAGCATTCAATCTTGGGTCACAATGAGTGTGGTAGCGAGAGCCCAAATCGTCATAGGTTACTGTTCGTGATCCACCAATGCACTCAGTCACATTTTGCCCTGTCATTTCTAGGTGAATACCACCAGGGTGGCTTCCTTCTTGCTCATGCACATCGAAGAAAGCTCGGACCTCAGCCTGACAGTTTAGCACATCATGACATTCAGATATGAACATTAAACTTTTAGATAAAAAAATAGAAACTACTGAAATCTCAGTCTGTCTAAAACAACACACTTTCAACCACATAAAATTATTTTCAGTTTTTATTGTGGCATTAAGCCTCAAACAATCTACCACCAGGCAAGCACATGTACATACACTTTCTACTAAGAGTCGCTGAACAGGCCAATATCTAGCAGAAACATCTCTCGTTTCATGGGGAAGTAGCCACCTCTATCCATATAACTTCTAAGAATCATAAAAAGGATGCAGAGATGAAACATACCAGGATTGAATCGAAAGCACGGGTTTTGAGTCCACATGGTGCCTTGATGGTATTCCCGTGCATTGGATCACAAACCCATGTCACAATCTGACCAGCTCCTCGTACTGCCCTGACCAAGTGGGAAAGTTTCACTCTCATGTTCTCAGCACCCATTCTAACAATTACAGTTATTCTTCCAGGCTTATTGGCAGGGTTCAGGATGTCAATGAGCTTAATTAGCTCATTTGGATCCATTTTTTGACTCACCTGCAACAAAACCTCCATCTTTAGGCAACTAATATAAACAACATTGGCTAAGGAAACTGGGTAAGATCTCAAAATTAGCACAACTGAGTTAAAAGGAGCTGAAAATGCATTTATAATGGTAAATATATATATGTACAATAACAGGTAAATCATTTTGATTAATATTACGAGAGCTAAACATAAAATGGTGCTTAGATAGATACATCAGGCATAAATGAAGAAATCATAGCCACAGCTTATATTTCTCAGTCACCATAGATGTCCAACTCCAAGGCACAATTAAGAATTTTACAAAACATAAATGTGGTGTGCTTTAGAAGGTTACGCATGGAAATGGGTCTCACATTTTGGTTTAATGGTAAGATTCTTGCTTAAGAGTGAAAATTGGTGAGTTCAAATCTATGCCCCAAGAAGATAAGGGGAAATCAGAAAGTAAAAGGAATGATTAGAGATGCATAAATTCTAAATTTTGTTTTCCTCTACTAAGATTTTCCTTCATTGTTAGATAAGTCGAGCAGCCTAATGCATTGATCAATGAATAAGCTGATTAGTAATACTCCTGTTAGCCTATCGCACTACAACTGCTTTAAGCTATCCATACCTTTATGCCAAGAGGGTTTGCAACTCCTCTCAAAAACTCGACATGAGCACCGTCTAGTTGCCTGGTTCTTTCCCCAACCCAAACCATGTGAGCAGAACAATCATAGAAAAGACCAGAAGTTGAATCCTCCCTTGTAAGTGCTTGTTCATAAGAAAGAAGCAAGCACTCGTGGGATGTCCAGAAATCAGTTGTTGACATGATAGGGTGGTCAACTGTGAGTCCAGCAGCAGCCATGAATCCTAAGGCTTCATCAACCCTGTGAGCTAGTTCCTGATACCTGTAAATCATTCCCCAATATAAAACATATTAGACTTAAAATTGTCTGATTAATCCAATCTGCATGGCTGAATATGCAACTGAAATTGACACTCGATGTCGTCACGACAAAGCCGGACACTTTAGGCGAAGTCTTTAAAATGATACACCAAGCATAACCATGGAACTCATTCCAATTTTTCATCTCCTAAAAGACATTTGGCAGCAACATAAAACAAGATTGACTGCTGAAGCAAAGAATCTGCAGTAAAACTTAATTAAAGATTGTGATTTGTCATACCTATCTCCCTGCTCACAGTTCTCCACAAAATCAAGATTCCATTCGGTGACCCGCTGCATTGCAGCATAACCTCCAGTAGCAAAAGCTCTAAGAAGATTAAGAGTCGCAGCAGATTGCATGTATGCCCTAATAAGCCTATGAGGATCCGGAATTCTTGACTTCTCATCAAATGTATCACCATTGATATTGTCACCCTTGTAACTTGGTAGCTTCACTCCATTTATCTCCTCAAACGGATCTGATCTTGGTTTTGCAAACTGACCCGCCATTCTTCCAACCTACAATTAATCATGTAACAATTTAAGCTTAAAGCCGTGATCTTTTTTCAATCAAGAAGCTCATTATAATGATCTGTGTTTTATCTATTCAAGATCCTAAATAATCTACAACTCAATCCACTTGAGTATAGCAAATATATGCACATTCAGATCAAAACTGTATGAGTTTTCTTTAGTTTACGAACCAAGTTATGTAGGAACAACTATAGTTGTACAATCTCTAGATATCAAACAGAACTCTAGCTTGACATAGAATATATAGCATAAACTACACTATGACAGGTACAATAGGAGCAGAATTTTCACACAGACCCATAAAAATAAGAATCAAGAATCAGCAGAACACACATATAAGCACATCAAAACACAGAATTTGGAATTGGGGTCATAAAAATCAAATCTTTATCACCTTAATCACAGGAACAATCAGCAAAACACGCATATTAGCACATCAAAACACAGAATTTGAAAATGGGGTTCATAAAAATCAAATATTTATTACCTTAATCACAGGAACTTGTCCACCAAACATAAGAACAACACTCATCTGAAGCAAAATCCTAAAAGTATCACGAATATTATTGGCATTAAATTCCTTAAAACTCTCAGCACAATCTCCACCTTGTAACAAAAAAGCATTCCCCAATGCAGCCTCACCAAGCTTCTCTTCCAAACTCCTTGCCTCACCAGCAAACACAAGTGGTGGATTCATTTCAAGTGTTTTAAGCACAGATTCAAGCTCTTTCTCATCTGGGTATTCAGGAAGTTGCAAAGCTTTCTTGGTTTTCCAGCTATCAAGACTCCATTTTCCTTGCTTAACTGCAGTCTTGGATGGCTCCGCCGCATGTACGGCGGAGATGGGGTGGCGCCGCCCATGTTGGGTAGTCGGAAAAAGGGAAAAACGAGGTTGGGGTAAAGGGTTATGGAGAAGATGAGATTGAACAAGGGATTTTGATGATGACAATGATAAGGTGTTTGATAAAGCCATGATTATTTTTTAGCTTTTGATGATTCTTTGAATCCTCTTTTTTCTCTCACTATAAAAAAGACAAACTTTTTTAGAGAGAGAAAGGAGAAGAGGTATCAATGGAGGAGGAGATCTATAGGGGCATTTTAGGATTATTTATATTCCTAACTTTTTGGGCAATTTGAGTGTACATTCCATCGAGAGTCTTGATGCAATTGATAAAGTTAATGTCACGTAATCATAAAAATATATATTTGATAATCCTTTTCATCAATTAAGTAAGATTAGGTATAAATTACGATGTTTCGATCATTTTCTAAATTGCATGCATAACAACAGCTTATATTTATATACCTAACTTTTCGGGCAATGAGTGAGTATAATTTATCGAGAGTCTTGACGTAATTGATTAAAATATCGTGAGTTTTAATTTGTGAAAATAAGCTCTTCAGAAATATAAGTAAGATTAGATACGAAATCTTTTAAATACTTATTTCTTGATATTTTTTAAGCGATATGCATAATGGAAGCTTAGTGTATCAAATTGTATTTTTTTATTTTGCAAGTGAGATTATGCTGAGTAGGTGTAGAATTGGTAGTTGTGAGAGGCATTTTGGTAAATAAGTTGTGAAATTGGACCACAAAAGATAGGAGAGTCGGTTTGGTATTTTGTTTAACTCATTTGTGATAATTGCACTTTTGGTAACTCAATTATTAATAAATATTAGTTTTGATTCTAATAACATTGTCAAGTCGTTAATTATCGGTTGTGTATTAGATAAACTCGCTCTTAAGCAATAGCTTGCAAATCATACAAGAAATATAAATCTTACTATACAAGTCTAGTACGATAAGTTTGAATGAAAAGACGTTATAGCTGAAGGAATTACTCTCTAGTTTTTGTTTTTTTTTTATGAATACCACATATTGCGCCAATTCAATCATCTTTATGAACATGTTCCGTTAGGTATAGTTAGTCTTAAATTAGTTCAATAGAATATTTAGGTTGATTTTAGGTTGTGAGTTTTTATAGGAATACCAAAAAGTTATAGTAGAATGATAAATATGTTTTCTTTTTATCTTAATTAAAGATCTTGAATTCAAGTTTTATAAAATTACAGTTATCTTTGATAAAGAGAACGTTTATTCTTCAAAATAAAATTTTACAAAATAAATATAAATTAATCAAATCTCAAAACGAATGAAAAAAAATGAACGTGTGTTTGATGTCCAAATTTTCTTGTCCTTTTTGTGTCTCCTATCTTTTTCATTGCCAGAGAAGACAACGAATTGTGTCCATTTTGAGCTAAACATTTGATTGATTAAATATATTGCAACGTTGTAATAATTAGTTCCATAGATTTTGTGGACAGGTAGGTATGTAAGAGTGAATCTATCGTATCGAGTGTGAATTTTTGAAAATTTAATAATTTTTATTCAAATTTTATGTCTATATAATCATTATATAAAATAATTTTTCGGATAATATACAAGGAGTGAGATTAGAGAATATAATAAGTATGCATTCCTTAAGATTTGTTTGAATTTAGAATATTTATTCTCCACCAATGTGGATTGTAATAGAATAATAAATATGTATTCATCCTTAATTAGAGGTTTCAAATCCGAATTTTAAATAATATACCTTTTTTTTTAAAGTGTATTTCGTTTTTGATTGTGAAAAGCAAATTTAAATTTAGGCAAAATCCGAAAAAATCTTTCGTTAATATAGTGCTGACAAAACTTTACACCCCAATGGGTCATAATTAGCATTTTTTTTTTTTGGCATGAAATTTTGCAAGTCCTATAAAGAAGATTTCTCCAATGTTGAATTATTATTATTATTATATTATTAATAATCATAATAAAAATCTTTGCTTAAAACCAAGAAAGTTGCCTTCATAATTCATAGTGAAAATTACGTGATTAGGCAAGCATATATATACTAGTTAATTAATTATCATAGATATATATTTTGCTAATTATCATTCACGACCAATATTCAGTGATAATTATGTGGGCTGAAGTTTTGAATTTGTATAATTCGAAATTTGTATAGTATAATTTGTATAACTTTTGTATAATATAATTTGTATAACTGTTTTAAATGTTCAGTTGTTTGTGTTTGTATCAGTTCTTTATTTCGAGTTTATACAAAAATAGCTCAATTATATAAATTCACCCGCGAATTATATAAACGAGACAACTTAAACTGTAGCTACAACCATAAATATGCAAACTATAGCTATAAAGCATAATCAAATTTATTATAATGACAATTTGCGAATATTCTCCTAATTCATATTATATAAAAAAAAAGAGTATAAAATCATAAAGATTGATAAGGTATCTTTGTGGTTGATAGGTCTTTTGGACCAGTTGAGTCATGGTCCTCATATCTGGAATAATCCCAAGAATCTATCATCCAACTACCCTTTTAAATTATTTGGCTTTTCAATCATTGAAAAGGTTTCAATATATATGAGCCGGCTTGTGGATACGTCGATTAATTTTATAGGATACGTGTTATCTATCACAAGCAACATGTATCAAATAAAGTTATGTTCTCCAAACACGAGAAAATAGAAAATTGGCATTTGCAAATTAGTTAACACCTAAAAATACGTAGGTTAGTGATCATGTGATTAGGACTTAGATAAGTGGATATTAGTCACTTCATTAACCAATAATGTGGCCAAATACATGTGACTATGGAGATAATTATGTTTAACTAAATTAATCTGATATTTACAATTTTGTAATAAGTACCTACAAAATATTTGTTAAGCTAATTATTATCAACTACTAGTATTTTCAATATTTTACTTTTAGAGAGAAACCACACATACACAAAGAGGGGGATGTAACTTGTAACTTCCTTATATACTCAACGCGTTTCTCGTATTCTGTATATGTGGGATTCACATAGGGTATATAAAACAGAAAATATAATAACTCTTCATTTTCTTTTTCAAGTTTCTAAGTCAAAAAGATTAGTAAAAGTGTATAAAAACATTAATCAAAATCACTTATATTTATTCAGACTTAAGTTCTAGTAACACTACTCAAACTACTATGAGGGGATGGATGGAAACTCAGTTTATTGGATACTAAGAGATCAAGACTGCAGACTAAACGCCTACACGCGTTGAGTAGTCATTCTTCGTCTTCTTAGTCGTTCAGCTACATTGAAGGAAAGTTCAAGAGATTGAGAAGCATTCAATCTCGGATCACAATGTGTGTGGTAGCGTGAGCCCAAATCATCGTAGGTTACTGTTCTTGATCCGCCAATGCATTCAGTCACATTTTGCCCTGTCATTTCTAGATGAATACCACCAGGATGGCTCCCTTCTTGCTCATGCACATCGAAGAAAGCTAGGACCTCAGCCTGCCAGTTTAGTACAATATAACATTCAGATACAAGCTTTGAACTTTGAGATCGAAAAACAGTAACTACTGAAATTGCAGTCTGCCTGAAAATACATTACACTTTCAAGTTTCAACCTCATAAAACCATTTCCAGTTGAGCCTCAAACTATACGGAATCAAATATCTATACTTTCTACTAAACGCTGTTGAACAGATTAATATCTAGCAAAAAGCATCTCTCATTATCATGGGAAGCAGCAATTTCTATCTGTTTCACTATGAATGGAGACCCCAAGTCTTGAGAAAACTTTCATTGTCCTAAGTGATTTTACCCAAGAATCATAGAGAGGATGCACAGATGAAACATACCAGGATTGTATCGAAAGCACGAGTTTTGAGTCCACATGGTGCCTTGATGGTGTTCCCGTGCATTGGATCACAAACCCACGTCACAGTCTGACCAGCTCCTCGTACTGCCCTGACCAAGGGAGGAAGTTTCACTCTCGTGTTCTCAGGACCCATTCTTGCAATTACAGTTATTCTTCCAGGCTTATTGGCAGGGTTCAAAATGTCAATGAGCTTAATTAGTTCATTTGGATCCATCTTTTGGCTCACCTGCAATAAAACTTCCATCTTTAGGCAACTCATATAAACAGGTAAAACAGCATTGGCTGAGACAACTCGTAAGATCTCAAAATTAGCACAAATGAGTTAAAAGGAGCTGAAATTGTATTATAATGGTAAACATACATAAATAATAACCGATGGAATTATTGGAGATTCATAAGTTCTAAATTTCTGTTTTCCTTTTACTTCTTACTTCGTATTTAGATAAGTCGAACAACCTACTGCACTGAGCAACGAATAAGCTAATCAGTAATACTTAGAGCCTGTTTGGATGGGCTTTTAAGCTGGTCAAACTGACTTAAAAGCCAGTTTTTGACTTATTAAAGTGTTTGGCAATTATCAAAGTGACTTATTTTAAGTCAGAAATGACTTATTTTAAGCCAAAAGCTAAAAGCTAGGGGAGGGGAGCTTTTTTTTTTTAACTTAAAAGCCTTTTTATGTTGACCAAGTATATTACGTTTTTGCCCTTAATTCTTTTATACATTTCCCAAATTGCCCATATTGAATTAACCCTAACATCTATTATTATTATTATTATTATTATTGTTATTATTCTTATTGTTATTATTATATTATTATTATTCTTATTATTATATTATATTATTATTATT
>JAJOOH010027139.1:0-19024 GCA_029582605.1 Solanum gracilifrons
CCCCGCCCATTATCATCCCTTTGATAAATAAAAGCAAAATCCAACAAGTAAATGATAAATTTCTGTCAATTGTTTTATTCTACCAACCAAACACCACTCTGACAGTGTGCAGTGTTCCTGGAGCTCGGCCCGTCTCACCGCCGTACGTGGAGAGTTCCGGCTGTCCCATCGCCGAACAAAATTGCGACTGAAGAAGAAACCGCAGCTTGCTTATTCATCTTATCAGTGTTGGTGAGCACATACATTAGGTATTTTCCTAACATTTTCTCAATATTATTGTCAAATCATTTCGCTAGCTAGGGCTTGAAAGATGCATGATTGGTCGAAACTTCAAAGTGATCTTCTGGGTGTAATTCTTAGTCGTTTGGATTTGATTGAGGATTATTTTAATTTCAGTAGTGTCTGTAAATCCTGGCATTCGGTGGCCAATGAGCACAGTTTTATCAGTAATTTGCCTAAGGTTCCATGGCTAATGCTAGCCGAGGAGGAAGATGGTGATGGTGATGATGATGATGATGAGGATGATAATACCTGTAGGAAATTCTATAGTTTCTATAATGACATGATTTTTAAAAAGAGAATTCCGGAGCCCCATGGGAAAAGATGTATGGAATCTATGGGATGGCTTATCACTGTTGGAAAAGAAGACGGTGAAATCAATCTGTTGCATCCTTTTTCGGGTGTACAAATCCAACTGCCTCATCAAAATACCACAAAACTTTATGAATTCAACCAGACTCGCTTTCCATGGAACTTTGTCAAGAAAGCTGTTCTCTCAGCCAATCCTTCTCATACAGATGACTATGTTCTTATGGTCATTGAGGGAAGTTTCAAGTTCCTGAGATTTTGGAGACCAGGAGATTTTTTATGGACCAGGATTACCAAGCCCATCCACTTTGGACATTTTAGTGAAGTGTTATATTTTAATGGCAATTTTTATGCGGTTGGTTGTGGCGGTACCATCCAAGTTTGTGATGTCGCTGGCCCTGAACCTGCTAGTAGTCGTAACATAGCGCAGCTAGAACCATTGGCTGATTGTAATTATTACATCCTAGAATCACTAGGATCATTATTTGTAGTTGCGCAAAATAGTGTTGGTTTAAGGTGCGTGCAAGATGATTGCGAAAGAATTCCTTTGACGTACATCCCAGCTATAAATGATGACGAGGAGGATATGTCGTATGCGTATGGAACACGAAATTTTGTTATTTTCAAGATTGATTTAGATGCTCACAGAAATACGCCAATTAGGGATTTAGGGGACAGAGCTTTTTTCCTGGGTGCTAATGCCTCTTTTTCGGTCCAAGCTTCTCAATTTCCAGGAATCAAGCCCAATCATATATATTTTACAGATAATTGTTTAGGTGCATACCTCTATTTCGAAGAAGGAGGCGGCTTGGACATGGGGGTGTTCAACTTAGCAGATGGCAGTATCCAGCCGCATTATGATGGTGTTTCCCTCAGTCGCGTTTGTCCTCCAATTTGGGTCACACCAACTCTGTGTTGAGTGAGTCATTTTTCTGTGTTTACAATTTTATTATTATTCTATGTGTTCTTGTTTTACCCCCGAAGTCGACTGGATTCTTTTAAAGAGTATTTAGAATATGTCATTTACCTTCAGACTTGGTGATGCATCTTTGTTGTTTTCGTAGAATTGGACAAAGATACTCTCGTCAGTGGTTATGCTACCTGGCTTCAAGGTATGTTATGTTGGAATCTGCACTACATCAGTGTTGTCTTTATTTCAAGTTTCTTACTGGAAACTCTTCAAGATCTAATAATATTGAGGAGCAATCACCATTGTGATTGATATACTAAATGATATTTGATGTAATTATCTTCTAGCTGTCTATAGAAACAAAAGAGGTTGTAAGATTCTTCTATTACTCTACTTCAATAAACTGTGTTTTGAAGTTGTTTCTTCGAGGTGTTAAAATGAGTTTCACACAGAAGAATAAATATATGTTTGTGATGCTTAAACAAACTGTCATTTTTGCTTGTACTCATATAATTGTTAGCCTCTATGACCTGAAAAAATAGAAGCAACAAAGTAATATTTGAGATTCTTCATTTTGATGTATCCTCTTCCTGAAGTCATCCTTTCAAATTACCCGACCCTTATTCCTAGTGACCGGTGTTACATCAGCTTTCACCTTGTAAGCACTTCCATATCTTCCTTTCTCAACCAATTCAGCTGGAGCGTAACTAGATCCTTGAATCTCAATCTTTTGGCCGAGGCCATTATGCTTTCTGGATATGTTATTGAATACTCGCACCTGGACTCTTTAGCAGAGCCAATGGTGTTGTTCTTGAACATTTTCTCCTTATACTCTTTCTTTGGAGCACTGTTGCTCTTTTTCACATGACAATGGGATTTATCAAAGAAAATGTAATTTGCCATAGTGTTTTTTTTAGGATGCTTCCACTCATTAATAAAATGAACATCTTCAATAGATATGTAAATAAATTTTCTTTTTCGAAAATAATCAGGAACTTTGCGTTGTCTCATTGGATTACTTGGAAGCGTATTAGAAGCATCAACATTTCTATGATGGCATTAAATTAGAAAGAGATGATGACGAATATACTGATGGAGAAGCAAATAAATGCAAGAAATAGATTGCTTACTATTGTCTGGACTGACCTGAGACGAAATTGTTTGGTCTTATTCTGTTTTTTCTGTTAAGTGGCTACAATAAATGTTGTATTGATAAAGAAACCGCTCTATTATTGCCATCTAACCTTTGTTTGAAGTGATGATATCCATACTTGTATAGTGATATGATTTTTCTTGTATAGTGATATGATTTTTCTTGTATAGTGATATGATTAACTATGTAAAGATTTTGGCTGTTTGCATATGTAATTTTTTATGGTATTTCAACTCTTCTTCATACCCTAACAGCTAGATGTTTGGGTTTTTTGTTCAGTTGGAGCTTTCTCTCCCCTGTTAATAGCGTTGCCATTGACAACTTCCTGGACTTTGTTAGCTCCATGGTTTTTGTGTTATGTAACTAAGTTTCTACTCCGAAAACTCACTAGCTTTTGTTTCTTCTCCAAAAGCTGTATAGCTCATCTGCTTTAATATGGCACCATCCTGTTGCCTTTTTTTTTTTTTTTTCTTGCCTTTTGTCAATGAAACTTCTTACTTCATCAATTTTTTTGCATGTCTAACTTTCATGAACATTAGAAGTTTGTACACTAGAATTTCTGATCTGTAATTTGAGTAAATCCATGGAATCTGAAACCTTAAAGTTCACAAACCACTCCAGAATAGGACATGAGGAGGGCTGTTCCACTTGCAAACTGAGTTTTGTTATCGCCCGTGGTGAATGGTGATACAACTATTTAACCAGTTTATTGGATGAAGAGATGCAAAAGTAGAACTAAACTTCTCATTGTTGAACTAATTACTTTTTAACTGGTATATAAACAAATATTGGATGAACGAAATCCTCTTTACCCCTCTCCCTTATTATTACTCTTTAACTGGTATGCCCCATTTATTCTGTATATAGGTTTTGGCCATTTATTTACCGTCCTCATTTTCTTGACAGGCATCCATTGATCCATCAAATCCAGTTACATCTGCTGATGTTCATAAGATTTTTGAGAATCTTGCTCAGAAGTGCAGACGTATGGCTTAAGTTATTTTGGATGTTCAAGAATGTAGCATAATTTGCAGCTACACATCTAGCGTAAGTTAGTTTTGCTGCTCATCGCCAAAACATGTTGTATTTTAATTGCTCTATGTTCAAGGGGAAATTGTTACTGTTGCCCAACTATTATCTAACTTTAGCTTATCGTATTGTGTTAGTTATTGTGAGACAATATGATCATGTTACTGTTAAAGCTCAAAGAACTCCTTTGGGTTATTGAAAGTATCTGGCAGATCAAAATTCCCGTTCCTTTTTACAATTATAAGGTCTCTGTTCTAGCTTCAAGAAAGAGGGCATCTTGTAGTAACTTGTATTGCTAATGGGCATTGTTCAAGGTAGTGATAATGAAACGGGCATAAATGAAGCGTTATGCAAATTAGTTTGAGATTGAGTCGTAGTTTTTGTTGTTTTACCAAATAAATAATTATAAGCATTTGCTTCGCAAATAAGTCATACCACATCCCTTACAAGCAATTCTTCGTGCAATGAACATAAAGGGGGAGGGAAAAGGTAGAATAAACTAATGAATTTTTCCTACTGTAAATTTATCAAGATACTACTACAACACATTAATATTTGCAATTGTTTCAACATCTTGCTGCCTCTCTTTTCGTATGTAAAATATGTGATTGATGAATAAAGATAAAAGGGTTCTCTATAGCCTACATATTCTTATTGTCAATCAAAACTCACCAAAATGGTCATTCATTGAGTTGATGTTGTGCCATTAGAAAACCACAAACTAAGGAGTCGTTTGGTTGGTGGTTATGATCAGTAATGCCCCTACTCCGTACCCATCTTAATTAGTCGTGCCATCAAAGTCAAATTTCCATGCCCTCCTCTCCTTACAGGCCCTGCAGTGGTAGAACCTGGTGAACCGGGCGTACTATTTCCCAACCTTCTGTGAACGTTTCTTCTCTTATGATTTTTGCTTAAGTAGAGGTTCTTTTCCGGTGACCCAGTTGATTCGGTCCCCACTATTCTTAAGGATAAAATAAGATCTCTTGCTTTGCCCACAAGCCCTACTAGCGTAGCAAGTCTGGTCGCTGGTGTGTTGTTCGTTCTAGCGATAGGCTCCAAGCGCGATTCTGATTCACAATTTGGTTTTCTGTTCTGGAATGAATCTGTTCTAAAGAAAGACCTGCCTATACTGAAGAGGGGTTGGTTCACGGTCATATATTGAAACTATCATAATAGGTACTATGTTAAGTAGCATTTTATTTTTTAGGTATAAAATTCATCACAACAAGTACGGTGTTTGGTTACCTGATTACATTCCCGCATTACTAATATATGTATGAGTTATGAGGGAATTTATGTGTTATTTATGTAGGGTAAAAGATGAAATAACTTTTATAAAGATAACTAAATCCTACCTAACTAATCCTTGTATTATAGGAGAGGTGGCTCTCTACAAGTAATGGCCTAAAGCCAAAACTTAATAAAATGTCATGAATATTTTAAATAAAATAATGATTTTATTTTTCTACATTTACTCTTTTAACCTTTTTTAGATGTGGAGCTATAAATTTATCCTTTTGAGGATTTATTCATTCAAAAACCTTAAAATGAATATATAAAAATAGTTGATTCAGAAAAATTAAGTTTAAAACAGAATATAAAACTATCATAAAAAGGAAAAAGAACAAATGTACGAGAAGCAGGAAAAATCAGAACCAACAAGATAGACATATGTACTAATTAATGAGAAATAGAAACTTAACCTAATTTAGTCGCTCATTTGAACATCTCAAACTAAAATCTAAAAAAAAATGAAACCTTTTATTTATGATAATTAGAATAATTGTGTATTATATAGAATTAGATACCATTTAAAAGTCTTTTTAATATACAAATTTATAAATTTTCCCATATAGTGATATAGTAATACATTAAATCGTCTTTCCATATCATCACCTTTTTATTTAAATATTTCAAGCTACAATTAATTGTAATTTTTCAATAAAAGTTTTGATAGAATCACTGAAAAATTACTTTATCTATCACAAAGTTACAATTTATCCATAGAAGTTCATTATCTTCTATTATAGTCATGACATTAGGAATAGTAATTTTTTTGTCAAATTTTCAAGTTTGTAGTTAAATGACATTAGAATTTTTTTTGATATGTTAGAACGTTGAATTAAATTACTTAAATCTTCGTGTCTATCAATAAGATTGTTGTAGCTTTATTAAATTGGTATGAATAGTATGAAAGTTGTAAATAAGTTATATACTGTACAATTAGTCCTCTGAAAATTGTTGTTAAGATGTATGCCTGTCGTAGATGTTTGAAGAATATAATCTTAATACAGATTTTATACGTATTATATCAGATTTTGTATACGTTTTAAAACAAAATTTATACCATTATATACATATTTCATACAAAATTTATACATGAACTTGTGAGTGAAATTTGAAGCCTTGAGCGAGATTTGAAGCCTGATTTTGTATACGTTTTGGGTTATGTTTGGTAAACTGAAAAATATTGCTACTTTTGGTAAATATGGGTCTAATTTCCAAAACCAGATCAGGTTAGGGAAAGAGAAATTATCTAAACTAGAAATCAGTAAGGCTATAAAACCTTGTGCATCCATCCTTGTTATTGGTAGGTAATCTCGATCGCTCGACAAACTGATTGTGAATGTTTAAGCTTTTCAATTTGTTTTAGGTAAATCTTCTTTGCTGCTTTTTTGTAAATTTTCAGATTCATTGCTCTACAACAATTTTCTGACACCTGTTCGATTATTATAGCTCCCTATGCTCTTTTGATATTGGTTTGAAGAATTACTTAATTGATCGTAGTAAAGCTGTTGCTTTTTAGAACCTTATGGTTTATTATTTCCTAGGAATTTGTCAAGCAGCACTATAAGCTGTCATTGCTGGAGTGAAATTATTTTTTTGCAATTATTTGAGGAAGTAGAACTATATTAGAAAAAGTTGCCATCTTTATTTTGAATCCTCTTGTATAAATTCCTGTTGATTATATTTACTCGTATGATCTGGTGTTGCACTTCAATGAGCTAGAATCAACCTTGTAAATTTGGTGAATAAGTGGTGGGGAAAGAAGGAACACTGTAGTACAGGTAGCAATATTTTGTTAGAGAACTCCTTCTCTGAAGCTATATAGTTGCGATCCCGCGAGGGTGAGCTAACCTCTAAATTCCTCAGTTCAGATTGCAGATCTTTATGCTTTGAAACAATATGTAGATAGATATATATGTACTCATTATAATTGTTGTCAGAATTGTAACAAACAACATGTTTGCTTACTGCTTAGTAATCATCTCTTTTGGTTGTTATACTAAGTTCGTGTGATACTTTGTAAGTTGTTTGATTATTGTTTTGCTCTAATATTATATCTCACATTCCTTATTGATGTATCAGATTGTAAATGGCTGGTTGGTCAGAGCTTCCGCAGGAATTGTTGAGGTTGATAGCTCATTGTCTTGTTACATTACTAATAAAGTCCGAGTCACATGTGTTTGTACTTCATGGAGGTCAGTATTACAAACTATTTCTAGTATTAAGGGAGTTCAGCCATGGTTGCTGCTGTCTCGTGATGATTATACAAACGAAAAATATGTAAGGTTTCTTATTAGCATACATGACAGAAGAGTTGGTCAATACCTTAAGGCCCCTGAGGTCCTTGGTAATAAGGAGTTTTGCCGTTCTTCCCATGGATGATTAGTTTCTATTGAAAATGACACTCCTAAAATCACTTTGTTAGTCTGTTTAACCCAATCACTAGGGTTGAAATTACCTTCCAGCAAGGTATAAGTTCCCTTCTCTGTGAAAGTATTGGGCAAAGAAGCTTGAAGCTGAATATGCGCTTGAAGTTCATGATGGCCAGACTTTATTCCTTCCAGCAGATCTGGTCAACACATGTCTGTTATTCAAAGTTGTCACTTCTTTAAGTCCTATCTCAAGCAAACAGAACTCTGTAGTTGTTTCCTTCTATGGTGGTAATTATAACTTGACCCTGCAAACTTGGAGATACTAAGTGGATATCCATTTCCAAAACAGGATACCAGGATGCCATCTTTTATCACTACGAGAAGAAACACCTTTAATGGCAATTAATTAGATGTTAGTGATTTATTCCTTTTGCTCAACTACTAGCGGCAATTAGACATTAGCCGAGAGTAAAGACCTTTTCACTGGCCATTGAAGAGAATAGCCACAAAAAGTTGGTGCTAAATAGAGTAATATATACAATTTGAAAGCAAATTTTTCCTAATCTTATCTTCCCTCCCTCTTCTCATTTCCCTCCTTGTAAACCTAGAACAGACGGAAACCTAAAATCCTTGTCGCTTGTTCTCCGATTTTCAGTGTATCTGCAATTGTTTCATTGAGGATTTTGGATTTGTGATGGATTTTAGATATTCTGGACGGGAACGATGCAGAAAAGGAAGGTGAGCTTGTTTGATGTAGTGGATGACTCGTCGGCATTGGCGAAGAAAGCCAATGGAAGCTTAAATGGTGGAAACAGCATGACACCTTCGATCAACAAGTTGTCCTAAAAGCCTTACTCCCAGATATTCTATGAGATTTTGGAGGAGAGGAAGACTCTTCCGGTATGGCATTAAGAAGAGGAGTTCTCAAGCTGATGAATATCCAATCATTGGCTATGCCGTCTCCGTCGCTGGCTGTCGTCACCAGGCAATCCGAATCATCTCTCCCTCACTCTCTATCTCTATCTCTATCTCTTCTCCCTCAGTTTTGATTTGTCTTTATTGTTGATGGCTCTCTTTCTGTCTTAGCTCTCAACCTTGCCTCTCATCAGTTTTGATTGTCGCGGGCTTACATACTCGAGCCCTAGGTTTAGTTTGGTTTTTCTCCTTTTTCTTTTTTTTTCTATTCTAGTTTTTTGTTGATTTTCAATTTCTAATAACTGTTTTGTGCATTTAGTGGTTTGCTTTAGATTATGTTCAATTTCTTTAATGATTCTTATAATACAAGTACCAAACTATATTTGTATGTTATGGGGTTGAGATGGAATATTTAGCATCCATCGCTTTGAGTGTGTACCAGGCGAGACTATGTGGGAACAAATTACTATCGCTTTCCCCCTACACATACAAGTAAATAAATTCACATTTTGTCAACATATCTTGTTCAGATAATGTGGTAATGTATTGCCTGTCTGAAGCTGGGCCATTACACATTTGACATTTGTAACCTGGGAATTGTGTAAAGTTTAAATTGCAGCCTTTTTACAAGTCTGAAGCTGTATATGATAAGTTACCTTACACAGGCATGACTTACTTATTTTTGAAGACTGGCACTGTCCCTGCCCCTTTAGACGACTGTGAAGTATAAGATTAGCTTACCGACTCGTCCGGATATTCAAATTATGTACTCCTTCCGTTTCAATTTGTTTGTCTTACTTTCCTTTTTAGTCCATTTAAAAAAGAATGCCTCTTTCTTTTTTGTCAATTCTTTAATTTCAACTTTCAACATGACATGATTAAGGCCACAAGATGAAAGAACATTTTGGTATATTCTACATTTCGTTAATTTAAAACCACACAATGCAGAAGTCTTTTTTATTTTCTTTAACTCCGTACCAAGTCAAAACAAGGCAAACAAATTGAAACGGGGGGAGTATATAACTTATGAAAATCAACTTGGCAAAGAATGTGTACCTCCTTAATTCGGAAGGTGCAGGCCTAGCCCCATTTGATTGCTGGCTTTGTTTAAGAAGCATTAAAATGATGGTGCTGCGTGTAGAAAAACAGTAAGTAGTAAATTTTCCTTGCTTTTAAGGCTTCTGTGTTGTTATTACTTGCTAGATCCATGTTGTTTACTAAAGCTGTGAGAGTGACTTGATTGTCAAATTTTTTTTGGCACCATGAACAGCGTCAGCTCTCAAGAGCTTGGTTGACAGAAGCATGGAGTCATTACTCCTCTCTCAGAGCAATTGACAAAGCCATTAGCCCATTACCCAATTCCATGATTTGCGTTACTCTGAAGGAGTTGTTTGGTGGTGCCCATAATCTTCTTCCAGTAGGTCTGTTAATTGTCTTCATTTAGGTTCTTTGAATTTATTATCTTCCAAAGGTTTGGTAATCAGGCTAGACCTGGAAACCTCCTTCCAGGTACACAGTTGGTTGTGTCTGCGTGGCGCTGAATCACAAAACGAGTTGGAAATCCTACTCGTTTTGTGGCAATGAATCACAAGACGAGTCTGAATGTGCAAATGGAGCTTCCAGCAAGTAATTCAACGCAGAAATCTTCAACTGTGGGCTTTATAAATATATGACTTCCTTTTATACTTCCCTAGTTATTGAGCTCCATTCCTCTTGCAGTAATTTCTTAAGGTCCTCTTTCTATCTTTTATCTTTTTGCTTGATTGAAAGCTTGAATTCAGAGTTCTTGTTTCCTCTCTACTTTTATTGGTGAGTGCTTGCCTGACAATCATAACATTCAGAAAAAATTGTGTCATAGTTGCATAATATATGGACATTGTGTGTTTCCACAATATGGCAGGAAAATGCACAAAAGATAGCTGAGTTTTTATCATCCCATTCTCGAGTGAAGAAGATTACCATGCTGTTTTCTCGGCCATCCTACTAGATCTTTTCACTATTCTCAAGATTGTAGTCCTAACTTTAGTATTCTTGGTTTACCATTAGTTGTATGATTTTCCATTGGCGTTGGACATTCCCTGTTGGTGTTACAGGCCAAAGGTGCAGCATCTGTATTGAGTTTTCTGACAGAGTCATTGGCACTTTCTAAGCATGTGGCCGAAGGTTATCAAATACTTCAGTGTTACAGTCAGTTTTGGTGAGTATACTGTATCCAATATTAAAGATCAAATGTCATCAATCTCATTTCTGGTGTTGAAATTTGCAGAAGTGTCAAGTCACTCATAAGCCTGCCTTGTTTCATGTCCCATGTGGCTATACTCGTTGCAGTACGTGAGGTGTACGTCAAATTCCTGTTGGGGTTGAAGATATTAGTGACTTATAGACAACCTAGACAATGCGCTTAGAACTGGGCTAGCATAGAGCATGGCGGGTGACTAAATTGAACCGCAGTTTGAACCAAACCGATTAAAAAAATCGATAATTGGTTTGGTTTGGTTAGGCTTGGTTTTAAATTTTGAAAATCGATATTATTTGGTTTGGTTTTGGTTTTACTAAGAAAAAACAACTGCAAAAATAACCAAACCGAACCGATAAATTAGATATATAACTTTTATAGTTATTTATATTTTATTCATAAAATAAAATATAAAAAATTTGTTAAATTTTAATTAACTTAAGTCTTTACTTTACCATTTTCTCAAGCCCAACTATAACAATCCTAAGTCTAAGTTCATCAAAATCCATTTGTCTTTACCTATCATTCTTCACATAAAATAGTCGCACTTTCTCTTAATTGAATCACTTTGTTCATGTAATGATAATTCTAGTATCGCTTAATTGCTTAATTGATCTGACAATAGTTTTTTTGTGGATTGTTTTTGTACTAGGTGTTTGTGTCTATCGAGATACGTACTTCCTCAAAAAAAATTATTACTTAAAACCGAATAAACCAGAAAAAAACCAAATCAGCGGTTATTTTTTTCGTTTGGTTTGGTTTGGTTTTAGAAATTTTAAAAACCAACTAGATTGGTTTGGTTTTGATTTTAATCACTAACTGATCCAAATCGAATCACGAACACCCCTAGTTGATGGTGTACAATTACAAATTATAACAATATTGAGCGAAAGTAACAGAAAACAATATTATATTGCTAAAGAAACATTTTATTTTCTTTGAAAATAAAGGATATCCTTTCAACTTCATGTAATAGCAAAATCCAAATCCAATAATTAAATTGTTACAACTATCAATCGAATAGGATCACTACTCACTAGGGGTGTATATGGACCAGGGACCAAGGTCCAGGTTAGTTCGATTTCTAAAATATCAAATCAAATCATTTATGTCAGATTTCTAAATCTATAAACCAAACTAACAAGAGTCAAATTTTCTTGTGTAAAGTCTTCATACAAACATATCCTGAAGTGTATCATTTTGAATATGTCAAGTTTTTTTTGGTTACATGATATTATTTCATTATGTTATGTAGGCTACCATTGGTATTGATTTTTCATCAATAACAATTTATCTTGAAGATAGAATAGTTCACTTACATTAAATTAGAAAAAGTAAAAAAAGAAACTTAAATTTGAAACCAATTGGTATACTAACTGCTAACTTTATGTACAGATGAAGAACGATTCCTACTCATGGAACATTAAGATAAAATACAAGCAAGAAAGAGAACTCGTTCAAAAGTGTCACCTAGCAAACTCTTTCCACAAATGATGGACGCGAACGCGACAGGAAGACGAGAAGTAGATACTAAACATTAGCAGCCCAATCACCACTCATTCTAACTCTTAGAGTAAGATAAATGAGTACGATCGTCCCCATGCACGACCTGAAAAAGGAAGATACTTTTAGTCGATTGCTAGAGCTGTATAGAAGCGATAACTAAACGCCAGAAGAAATATATGTACAATATGGAGCAAAAGAGGTGTCATGTAACTAAAGTTGCATCAACATCTTCAACATACTGGCTCA
This sequence comes from Solanum gracilifrons, assembly GCA_029582605.1. Lineage (NCBI taxonomy): Eukaryota > Viridiplantae > Streptophyta > Magnoliopsida > Solanales > Solanaceae > Solanum > Solanum gracilifrons. The sequence continues at coordinate 12,243 of JAJOOH010027139.1, forward strand.
CACTTAATTTACCGAAATGTGTAACCATCAATCGCGTAGGGATAGATAAGTTGTTATATTAACAATACTGCCAAGAAGACAAACAACTTCTTGAATGACTCAACATCACATGACTAATTTCCAATTTCTTCCTTCTTACAGATGATTATGCTTATGCTTCTGTGCCCCATAGCCATATCATCTATATTTCTCCTTCAAGAATATTTAACCATTACAATGAATCTTCAGTAGAGACTGACCTACTCTGTATTGGCTATTTTCTCATCCATATTTTCTTTAATGATTAAATAGGTAATCGATGCATTTTCTCAGCTTTTTTCCAAGTAGAATCATCTCTACCAACAACTTGTGAGTATCAAGACAAAACACTTTGTATAGTAGTAGACTGACATCTTAACATCTGCATTCAACTCTGATCAGTAGGCTTTGACAAAGAATTCCATGCAATTAAAAACAAATAATCTTCCCCCTCACCATCTCTCCACCCACTCACCCACCCGGTCATTAAGTTGTCTAAACACCGTAACTCAAGATCTAATGACCAAATAACATCTCGCCCTGCCAAATCCGAAAATAAAAGCAACCCTACACATCTTTATAATAAACAACATCAATCACATCCTTTTAACCTTATTATTCCTATCCTGTCTGCTTTACTTGCAGCTCTAATAATAAATATCCATCTCAAACACAGACAACCAAAAATCAGACAATGACAGAGAGAAAAAAGGACATGGGTGCTTGCACATGTATTCGATAAAAGAGAGCATAGAACTTGAAAGTTACATTTGTTCATTGAGAAACCATGTTACAGTCTACCATTTTCTGGTAGTTATAACCTACAATATTCAAAATCAAGGGATGACAAGCAGTACAAATCCATAGCTTTCAAAACGATTAGCTTGGTGAAACATTTATACCCTCAATTATTATGGTTGGTTGTGCAATACTTGTTCCATATTCATTCATGCAGATGTTTGCACATGACAGTTCATTCTCATCATCTATTTCCACACAGAACCGGCTCTACTATAGAGCCACTAAAGCAATGGCTTGGGGCCCCAACTTTTTCGGGGATGCACATTTTCCTAAGGATGTGTTCTATATATTTTATTTTAAAAGAAAATCCTATGTACTGTTGGATTTGAAGAGAAATTTTTGGGTAGAAAGTAAAATATTTTTTTACCTTAATGTGGGGATCGTTGCAATAATTGGGAAATGAAATAGTTTTTAGGTAATTGTAGTTTTTTTTTTTATGTGGGTACTTTTTTGTTACCTCATTTATATCCAATAACAACTAACATGGACCACATTTTCCCTATATTTACTTTTTTCATTTTTCTATTATAAAGTCTAACCAAACCTTCTGCATTCTGCAAAAATTTCAAGCATTGCAACAGCCAATCATTATATTGTAGCAACACAACATTAGTTCGATATCATTTTATCAACTTACCAAATTTCCGAGTCAGGTTTTATTATTCAAATTTTATATTATATTTTTTCACTAAATTTTTTCATTGTTGATATTCTTATTTCATAAATATATATTCTTGTTTTAGATATATATTCTCTTTTTTTTGGGCCAAATAGACCCAACGGTCAGATTTAGATTAATAAATCAACTAAGTACTTTTAGATAAATATTCTTGTTTTAGTTATTATAAGAATTTATTCAATTTAAATATGTCAACTAGAAAATATGATTTGACATCAAAATTTAAAAGCTAATTTTTTTTTTTAGGGCTTCTTTGTGAAGTTTGGCTAATGCCTCACTCTTGTTGAGCCGAGCCTGCTGATACACAAGCTGTAACTTAACAGATTATGAGATATTGAATATAGTATTGGTAATGAATGTAACGAATGCAATGTTTTTAGCACCAAAAAGGAAAGAAGCATAACATGAAAAGAACGGATTCAGGAATTAAACTTACATGACTGAGAAAAGGAGAACAACTCTTCTTGAATTGAAAGATGCAGAGCGCTTGTATTTTCTCAATCTGTTGCTAGGTGTATCATATATCTTCTCGGTCAAACATTTATCTGCCATTTAAAACAAGAAACACTTGTGAACTTTTCATCTCGTTGTACAACTTAAGCTCAAATCTGGTCCTGATATGAGGTGAAGGAACCACCTTTTTCAGCTAACTGAAAAGTCATTGAACCTTTACTTGCTCTTTTATTATATGGAAACAATCAACAACTCAACCGCAATAGAAGACAGGATGACCAGTGATATCTACTGATGCTGTCTAATCAGAGCAGTTTCAACTTGCAAAGGCTAACTTAAGTATCTAAGTATATTTGATAATTTTCTTTTTGATCAGTAAGTACACTTGATAATATACCATGGTAAAACATATATTTTGATTAATTGCCTAGAAATGACAAGTTGATCTAGGAACAACATCAAACATTTTCATCTGTAGAGAACTCTTCAGGAAATAAGAACAGACATGGGGTCTGGGGAGCACTTCATGCACATGATAAGCCGATTATATTTCACTTTTGAGATATTGAGATTGTAATGTAGTTAATTTGGTAACAAGGTTTTACAGGGTTTCTCCAATACAACTGCAAAAAGAAGAGAACTTTAACAACTGGATTTCAAAGTATGCACTAGCAACCCTTTTGCAACCAAGTTGATAACACAGGAAAGGGAAAATTAGGTGTTTGACTACAGATTTGGGAGTAGGTTAGTGTGGCAAGTTTCAGCTTTGACATCACTAAAGCAGAATATCATTGACACTATAACCCAACATAGTTACAAGTCATTATGTACTTCATGTCGCCACTCGTGGTGTTATTATAAAAAATAAATAAATAAAAGAGCTGTGATAGTTGGAAACTGAAGAAGAGCCTATCACAGGAGTTATCCACAAGTATGTCGTAAAGCTATTTACAGAGAATGCATTGATTCTTAGAGAATTCTTCTACTTTCTTAACTAGCATGTGGATATAATCATGAGAATCGGAGACTGTTACATGTCTCGGTTATTTTACCAAAGACCAACCAGATCTGTCATCCTTCCCTGAAGAAATAGTTTCCAGTTTTGAATATTTTTGAAACATTAGTCAAATATATATCTTTATAAGTGAAAATATAGGAAGATACTCTGGCAGGATTCAAGCTCATTAGAAGCATCCAATTGACTTAAGCAAATTTGATAAAATTTATTTCAAAACATAATAAGGAAAACTGCAGAGGAAAAATAACAGGTATCATCTATAACAAAATTCATATTTGGAAAATGCATAACAGAGTGATTGATTGCAGAAAAGAATCTACCTTTACATGCAAATTTGGGCAACTCAAAGCTGTTATTCATCATCTGTTGCATGAACTTTCCTCCCATCAGTGATGAAATTTCTCTCTGAAACATACTCTGAAATGCAATTAATTTGTTAATGCTCAGAATTACATTAACAAAATCTTAATTAGAGAACAAACTAATACCAAATAAGAAAAAGCACCATAAGAACCCTCTAGAATTAACATCCTCCCACGTGATGATGTTAAAATCATTAAATTCATAAGAGGCACTTACAGATACATAGTCATCCGTCTTAACATTCCCATTCATTTCCTCAGTGGATTTAGGTGCGTCAAATTTTCTTTTGTCAATATCTATGGCCAAACAATATGAGCCATAAGCATCTGAGCTATCATTTTTCAGGTTGGCATGGTTTCCACCATTTGATTGGGCATCCATTGAAATTGGAGTCTTCAGGTTCACCATATCCAAATGTGATTCACAAAGAGGACCTTTGGTTCCTTCGTCAGGTAATTTAACAAAATTCAGGGAATCTTGGCTTTGCTGAAATAGAAATAGTTAAAGTTACTTCAACATCCTAAATAAACGAATTTGAAGAGATGATCAAATAAATAGAGAAGCACACATGATGATGAACTAACAAACAAATTAGTCATTATTAGAAAAAAAGGAGAGAGAATGGGTTAAAAATTTCCAACTAGATAATTTTGATGATTAGGGAAGTGTGCACAAAAAGATAGGTGAAGCATAAGAAATATTACCTATTGCCTAAAGGCAGATAATAGTAGCACATAATATATGGTAGCAATGTCCTACAGCTACAAAAAGTACAAGATGCATTCTGCTTTATGTTTTTCTTGATCAAATGATATAACATGTACTTCTTGTTGTTTGGACAAGGGACTTTAAAACATGAAATGTTCGTATTAAAAGGTTTAAGCTGCATGTAAGCCAGCAAAATTTATCCTTGGCACATTATAAAGTTTACCTTACGCTGACCTAGCTGGAAGTTGATACAGCTCAAGTCGTAAAGAGAAAACGTGCTAGCAAATATCATACTTCTAAATGATATGGGTAACCAGGTCATCATATGAACTCCCGAAAGCAAAACTAAGGTACATTTTCAATTGTCATGCAAAATTTGGATGTTATCTTAAGCTATGTTGTACAGACTCTTCAAACATGTCATCGAGTGCGTGTTGGATCCTTCAAAAGTAGTGCATTTTTGGAGGATCCGACACAGGTGCGGCAACATTTTTGGAGAGTCCAAGCAACCTAGATCTTAAGAACTGAACCATCACCAAGAGACCCTTAATTATGGTCTTAAATCAACTCTATAATATTTTTACTGACCTCACTTCCGACACCAATAATATGGGGAATTACTAAGTAGATTGTTCTTGTTAAGAAATAGTCATCTATGATTCATAAGTCTGCTGCTATCCTTGTTCATCTTTTAAAATGAAAATCCAAACTTCAAGAACACTCTCTTATAAGGCACAAGATACAAAACAAATAAAATCTTTCACACCACATCAAAGGATTTGCCAATCAAATAATTGGTTCAGTGGTCCCTACTTTCAGCAATGACAAAAGCATCAGAATGTAGGACTTGCATTTAAGCTTAATCGCCAGTTCGCATTAAATGGTGACAGAATATAAACTTAAGAATATCTAAGAGACAGTGACCAAGAATTTGAACTTTTTCAAAACTCAATTGGTGCAAGAAAACCATCCAAGCCTAGAGCTGAATAATCTCATATGGTATCCAAAGTGTTTTTGATGTTCAATGTAGTCTAGAGAATAGTAACTGGCCTCAACTTTTGACCACCACTTTGCTAATGAAACAAGAGAAGTAAAAGCAACACAGTATCACTTTCTGACTGGAAATAAAGGTTCCTTTAAAAGACACATCTACTCTAAAATGCAATTGTACAACATTTATGAGTTAACCACCAACACTTACTCCATTTATAAGCTGTCATATCTCCCACTGTATCTCAATAACTTTCTTTAGAAATAAATAAAATTTGCAACCACAATGACCATGAAGAACATTTTGGCACAACGTACACATAGAAGTTAAGATTCATAAAACACATTGAAGTGAACCCATTCTAAACAAATTGACTAATAGATCAAATAAATTACAGCGAAATTCTAACAGAAAAAAAAAAAAACGTATCCAAATCACGAAACAATAAACACATCAATATGCAGCTTAATCTACACAAAATAAAAAGAAAAGCCTAAAATAAAACATCTCAATTAGATCTAATTGTCACATTACTATTTGTACTACTTCCAAAAAAAACTCATATCTTCATAAGTTGTATAGAAATGACAGATATAAGCATTGAACCCACTGTACAAACAGTAGATTCAAGGACCGTAATGAACTTAGGCTTTTGCATAGAGAAATCGAAATTCCTTACAACAAATTAATAATACCACAAAAAACACAATTAACTCAAATATAACAACCGTTCTCACTCATATCTTCATAATTTCTAGACAGATAACAGTTATTCACTCAACGCATATAGACTCAGGCTACACATTTCAAACAGATAAAAACTGCATCAAAACTCCAACAATAACCAAAATCAAGCCAAAAAAAACAACGAGAACAGCACAATGCAGCTATCGAACTGAACTAAAACTGCAATTAAAGATCAAATTGATTAAAAAAGCACATAGCGTACTATTTAAGAAAACTCAATTGATTCCAATAAGGCAACAAACCTTACCTCTTGGCTCGAATTCACCGCCATTTTCACAAACCAAACAATAGATTCCGAATACTCTATTTCTCCAACTGCATTACAGTAGGTATAAATCCAGAGAGAGAGAGAGAGATAGGGGTAGTTTGTTTACGGGGGTGGGTGGGGTGAATATGGAACGTTACAGGAAGAAGAGGGGGTGGGGGTGAGGGGTGGGGTAATATGCCAGGAAAGCTCCTGATCACGACATTGATGATCACGACAAACATCTATACGAGCTTGGATTTGGACTAAATTGCCCTTCTGACGTTTCTATAATATAATCTAATACTCCTATTCATTTTCATGACGGTTATAAAAAACAACTTTTACCTCTATGTTTTTTTCAATTAAAATATTTTAAATTATTAATTATGGTAATTTATAGTAGTTTTTTTAATATAATTTTTAAATAATTTATGTTACTTTTTATGTGTCAATTTATGTGGCACTATAGAAATAAAAGAGTTGAATTAATTTTTTTTAAAAATATTTTAAGGTGTTCATTATTGTGATTTATAATACTTATTACGTAATTTTCAAACATATAACTAGTGGTGTTCATGATTTGGATAAAAATCGACCCAATTCGAAAAATCAAAATAAATCGATTAAATAAGTAGATTTTATTTAGGTTTGATTTGGTTTGATTTTACATTTTTTAAAATTGATAATATTTGGATTGGTTTTAATTTATTAAAAAAATTTAAAGAAATAACTGAATCAAACTAATAAATATAAATAT
>JAJOOH010027140.1:0-23158 GCA_029582605.1 Solanum gracilifrons
TCCCTATTTCCCGTTAATTAATGTTGAATGTACTTCCGCGACCGATGAAGTGTGATGACAAGTTTGAGAGGCTTGTTTGGGGTTCCTTCGGGTTCCTCATTCTCCATGTCACATCTAGGCCCTAGGCTTGGGTCGTGACAAGCCCTATCAATAGAAGTATTGAATTTGCATTCAAATTTCCTGATATCATGACTAATAAAACCCAGCTACAAAGATTTGTTGGAAGTCTTAACTATGTTGCTCCTTTTATAAGGGATTTAGCCAGGGATACAGCTATATTGTATGACAGGCTTAAGAATAATCCTAAAGCTAGTCTAATGATCATACGGAAGTAGTTAAAAGAATTACGACAAAGGTTAAAAACGTTCCTTGTCTTACTCTTGCCAACCCAAATTGGGAAAACACGGTTGAGACAGATGCCTCGGATATAGGATATGGTGGTATCCTGACACAATATTGTCCTGATAATAAAGAGTATTATATCATTCAATTCTATTCAGGTAAATGGAATGATGCTCAAAAAATTTATGCCACTGTTGCAAAGGAAATCTTGGCCATAGTCAAAGGTGTTTTAAAGTTCCAAGGTGATCTTTATAACAAAATGTTTTTAATAAAAACTGATTGCCGAGCAGCCAATTTATGTTTAATAAGGATTGTAAGCATGATGTTTCTAAACAAATGTTTTCTAGATGGCAAGATTTATTAGCAACATTTGATTTCGACACTCCACAGTTCTCATAGACGAAGAGAGCACAGAAGTCTTTGATCAAAATAATTAAAAAGAAGTCAAACTTTTTTTAGAATACAATGATTTGCGATGGAAAAATGACCCATTGCAGTTAATGTCTAGGTATTTGGATTCAGTTTGTTATACTACGCCTGCTTATAAATACAGGATGCATTATGAGATGATACTTTCAGCAACAGGTTCTGGTGAATTCCAGCATTATTACCAAGCCAATATAAGAAAAGTTTTTAACTTTTCAAAGATCATTATAAAAGGAGTTCTGACTCCAAAGGAATGGGGAATGAGCCCCTTAAAAGAAAAAGGTTATATCCATCCAGAACAAAAGATCGCAGTAAAAATATTTTACAGGGATTATGTGAACAGCTTTAATAAAGTACTATTATATGAGAATGCTAATAGAAAGCATTCATGGTTCATAAAAATATGTTCTCATGTACTTAACCAACCAATTCCGATTTGATTTTCTAAATGGTGGACTTTATATGGACCCTAAATAAAAATTCTACCAGAACCCTACAAAGAATTATATTCTGAATAGATAGACATATCCCCTAAACGCATAAGTTTAGAACAAGATAACATCTTTTTTGAGGGAATGTCCTTGATGTATTTCTTTATAGAATTTTCAATTCCCTGGATTATGAAATGGTCCGTAGAAGTTAATAACACTTCTGAAGATTTCCCATGCCTATAACGAACTTTTTTATACAATGTTTTAGAACAAGTTGATACAAAAGGACCTTGAAGGTAAAATTCATGGTCAAGTGATTTTAGATTTAATAAATGAAACAATCGACGAATATCATAATACATATCGATTAAAATCACAAGGAGATGATCTCAGTCCTTTTAAATAAATTTCAAGTACATGGAAGAAGTAAAAAGAGATTTAATAAAAAATCTCGATATAGATATTAGAGATGATATTTTCATGGCATCAGCAAGCCACGCCAATAATGATGATGAAGCATGCATGGCAGGAGATGCCCAGAGTAATAATACCAATGACGAAATTTACATTGATGCTCTTCTCAAACAATTCAAAGAGCAAGTAGAAGAATCTTCCGACAAAGCCACTTGCAAGGGAAACGATAAAATGTAAAAGAAGCCCCCACAAATAGTGAATAATTGAGGTAATAAGCCAAAAAACTTTAATAAACAAAATGGTAGGCCAGGATAATATGTCGGCCATATGTTGTAATGGAAAGGCCACGGCTGTTTGTCGGTCTTATCCTTTTATTATTGACCATTGTAAATTGAGTGGGCCAAATTATCTTATCGCTTTAGATTTCTCAACCTCTATATAAAGAGGTGAAACTTTCTTTAATGAGGCAGGTTTTTAGAATCCCCTCTCTCTCTCTATCTCTCTCTCTAGTATTGTAATATTTTCTTCAATAAATCTTTTAAAGTTCGAAATAAAAAGCTTTTTGTTGGGTTTGTACATCATCGGGTTTGGAGTTCTACTCCAGGTACTGTTCTTATTTATTCAAAAAAAAGGATGACACCTTCATGGCCTCCACCCTCAAGGAGGGGGAGAGGAAGGACAGGAGCTAGAAGAGGAGGTCATATCCTCGCTCAAATAGGGTACAAGTAATTAATAGCAGCAAATAGTGCTTCTACAAGTGGTATTAATACAGATCATCCTATGTATAAGGAATTCTTGGATTTTATGCAAGCCAAGCAAAAAAAGGATGATAATCCTCCAACTTATTCCACAGTTCTCTTAGATGAAGAGAACACATAAGTATTTGATCAAAATAATAAAAAAGAAGTCATACTTCTTTTAGAATACAGTGATTTGCGATGGAGAAATGACCCATGGCAGTAAATGTCTAGGTATTTGGATTCAGTTTGTTATACTACGCCTCCTTATAAATACAAGATACATTATGTGATGATACTCTCAATAACAGGGTCTCGTGAATTTCAGCATTTTTAACCAGACAACACAAGAAAAGTTTTTAACTTTTCAAAGATCATTATAAAAATATTTTTGACTCCAGATGAATGGGGAATGAGCCCCTTAAAAGAAAAGGATTATATCCACCTAGAACAAAAGATAACAGTAAAATATAATTACTCGGATTATGTGAACAATTTTAATAAAGCCCTATTATATGAGAATGCTAATAAAAAGCATTCATGGTTCATAAAAATATGTTCTTATGTATTCAACGAACCAATTCCGAATTGATTTTGTAAATAGTGAACTTTATATGGCCCCTCAATAAAAATTATACCAAAACACTACAAGAAATTATACTCTGAATGGATAGACATATCCCCTAAACTCATAAGTTTAGAACAAGATAGCATCTTTTTTGAGGGAATGTCCTTGATGTATTTCTTTATAGAATTCTCAATTCCCTGGATTATGAAATGGTTTGTAGAAGTTAATAACACTTCTGAAGATTTCCCATTCCTACAAAGAACTTTTTATACAAAGTTTTGAAACAAGTTGATACAAAAGGACCTTGAAGGTAAAATTCATGGTCAAGAGATTTTAGATTTAATAAATGAAACAATCGACAAATATCATAATGCAAATCGATTAAAATCATAAGGAGATGATCTCAGTCCTTTTAAACAAGTTACAAGAAAACTTCAGATTAAGAAAGGGATAATATCTAAATTAGAGGCAATATCCATGTACATGGAAGAAGTGAAAAGAGATTTAATAAAAAATCTCAATATAGATATTAGAAATGATATTTCCATGGCATCAGCAAGCCACAGCAATAAAAATGATGAAGCATACATGGCAGGAGAAGCCTAGAGTGATAATAGGAATGAAGAAATTGACATTGATGCTCTTCTCAAAAAATTCCAAGAGCTAGTGGAAAATTCTTCCAACAAAGCCACCTGCAACGGAAAAGATAAGATGTAAAAGAAGACCCCACAGATATTGAATAATTGGGATAATAAGCCCAAAAACTTTAATAAAGAAAATAGTAGGCCAGGATAATATGTCGGCCATATGTTGTAATGGAAAGGCCACGTCTGTTTGTCAGTCTTATCCTTTTATTATTGGCCATTGTAAATTGAGTGAGCCAAATTATCTTATCGCTTTATATTTCTCGACCTCTATATAAAAAGGCAAAACTTTCTTTATTGAGGTAGGTTTTCAGAAACCCCTCTCTCTCTATCTCTCTCTCTATCTAGTATTCTAATATTTCCTTCGATAAATCTTTTAGAGTTTGAAATAAAAAAAATTCAGTTGGGTTTGTACATCATCGGGTTTGGAGTTCTACTCCAGGTACTGTTCTTATTTATTCAAAACAAAGGATGAGATCTTCATGGCCTCTACCCTCAAGGAGGGGAAGAGGTAGGAAAGGAGTTGAAAGAGGAGGTCATATCCTCGTTCAAATAGGAAACAACCAATTAATAGCAGCAAATAGTGCTTCTACAAGTGGTCTTAATACAAACCATCCTATGTATATGGAATTCTTGGATTTTATACAAGCCAAGCAAAAAAGGATGATACTTCTCCAACTTATTCTACAGTTCTCGTAGACGAAGAGAGCACACAAGTATTTGATCAAAATAATAAAAAAGAAGTCATACTTCTTTTAGAATAAAGTGATTTCCGATGGAAAAATGACCCATGACAGTTAATGTCCAGGTATTTGAATTCAGTTTGTTATACTACGCCTACTTATAAATATAGGATGCATTATGAGATGATACTCTCAGCAACAGGGTTTGCTGAATTCCAGCATTTTTACCCAGCCAATACAAGAAAAGTTTATAACTTTTCTAAGAATCATATAAAAAGAGTTTTGACTCTAGAGGAATGGGGAATGAGCCCCTTAAAAGAAAAGGATTATATCCACCCAGAAAAAAGATCGCAGTAAAATATAATTACTGAGATTATGTGAAAAGTTTTAATAAATTCCTATTATATGAGAATGCTAATAGAAAGCATTCATGGTTCATAAAAATATGTTCTCATGTATTCAACCAACCAATTCCGTATTGATTTTATAAATGGTGGACTTTATATGACCCCTCAATAAAAATTATACCAGAACCCTACAAGAAATTATATTCTGAATGGATAGACATATCCCCTAAACTTAGGGCTAGGCGTTCGGTCGGTTCGGTTCAGTTTATATATTTTGGTTCAGTTTTTCGGTTTTTGATTTGGTAAAAATTTGAAACCAAACCAAATTGAAATAAATTCGATTCGGTTCGATTATTACAATTTTCGTTCGGTTTATTTTGATTTGATTTTTGGTTTAACCAAATTTAATTAACAGTGGCCAAAATTAAACAATGATAATTTATTTATACTTATCAAGGATGGATAATAGTCATTAATTTACCGTACGCCTCATTAGAATCAAATGCTTTGATGTCCTCTACATACAAATGCACCGGAAAATAGCCATTACAGATGTACACTAAGAGAAACTAAAACTCTAAAAGATGATAGACATTAGACACTCGTGACTCAACACTACTTCATGAATACTTATTTAACACAAATGTCAACAGAGTTGCCTATAAATAACTTAAATACAGAAAGACGCAGTACATTACAGTTCACAAATCACACAAATAATCAAATAGTTGCATACTTGCATTCAATGATTTAAAAAACAATAGAGGACGCAATACATGTCTTTCATATTCTTTCCATGGGTTTTCATCATATTTTGCTCTTAATGTGTAACTAACAATTTCTTTTGTTGTTTCACTTCAAGAATCTCTAAGAATGCTTACAAATTTTTCTCTTCAACTTCTAGAGTGCTACACTGCTTTGCTATTGCCTAGTCGTGCTGTTTTCCACAACTTTATTAGATTTCATTATTAATTTACCATCAAAATAAAGATTTTCATATGAGAGTTGGGACGCTTCCAGCCGTGAGTCGCGAGCGAGCATTGAGCATTGGCCAGTGAGAAGCGTTGCGGGCTGCGAGCACTCGGCGAGAGTCAGAGATTAGAGTTGAGAGACGACGAACTGAGAGATGAGAGATGAGAGATGAGAGTTGACTGTTGAACAAACGTGAGGCGAGAGTTGAGAGATTGGAGTTGTTTTCTGAGTTAGGGATTTCAGATTATCAATTTAGGAATTTTCTACTATAATTTGGGCCTAATTTGAATATGGGCTGTGGGCTATGGGCTGAAGTAACTTAATTAAGGGTGTAAGGAATATACATATAATATTTTGGTTTTTTCGGTTAATCGAATTTTTTTAGCTAAAAATAAAAAACCGAACTGAAAAACTGAAATGTTGAAATTTGAAATCGAAACCGATCAAAATAACCGAAAAACTGAAACCGAAATTAAAAAAAATCGATTCGTCGATTTTTTTTGGTTTAAACCATATTATGCCTAGCCCTACCTAAACTCATAAGTTTAAAACAACATAACATCTTTTTTGAGGGAATGTCCTCGATGTATTTCTTTATAGAATTCTCAATTTCCTAGATTATGAAATGATCCATAGAAGTTAATAACACTTCTGAAGAGTTCCCATGCCTACAACGAACCTTCTATACAAAGTTTTGGAACAAGTTGATACAAAAGGACCTTGAAGGTAAAATTCAAGGTCAAGAGATTTTAGATTTAATAAATGAAACAATCAACAAATACCATAATAAAGATCAATTAAAACCACAAGGAGATGATCTCAGTCCTTTTAAACAAAGTACAAGAAAACTTCAGATGAAGAAAGGGTTAATATCTAAATCAGAGGCAATATCCATGTACATGGAAGAAGTGAAAAGTGATTTAATAAAAAATCTCGATATAGATATTAGAGATGATATTTCCATGGCATCAGCAAGCCACACCAATAATGATGATGAAGCATGCATGGCAGGAGAAGCCTAGAATGATAATAGCAATGACGAAATTGACATTGATGCTCTTCTCAAAAAATTCCAAGAGCAAGTGGAAGAATCTTCCAACAAAGTTACTTGCAAGGGAAAAGATAAGATGTAAAAGAAGACCCACAGATATTGAATAATTGGGGTAATAAGCAAAAAAACTTTAATAAACAAAATATTAGGCCAGGACAATAAGTTGGCCATATGTTGCAATGGAAAGGCCACGTCTGTTTGTCGGTCTTATCCTTTTATTATTGGCCATTGTAAATTGAGTGGGCCAAATTATCTTATCGCTTTAGATTTCTCGACCTCTATATAAAGAGGCGAAACTTTCTTTAATGAGACAGATTTTCAGAAACCCCTCTCTCTCTCTATCTCTCTCTCTAGTATTGTAATATTTCCTTAAGTAAATCTTTTAGAGTTTGAAATAAAAAGCTTTCAGTTGGGTTTGTACATCATCGAGTTTGGAGCTCTACTCCAGGTACTGTTCTTATTTTCAATTTATAGCTTTAATATTTATGCACTAAAGCCTACATGATAGGCTAAACTATTTGTGTTGAACTATAACATATTAAGTTACTATAAGAAATGGCGATAATGTCTATTATTGAGATAGTTTGAACAGTAATACTAAGGTCAAATATAAATGATCCAGGCAGGTTAATGAAAGGTTGTCGAAGGAATCCGTTGGATTACCCGTTAGCCAGGTGGGCGTGTAGGGCGGACCCTGATAGTAGAAGTTTTCATTAACTATTCCTAGGATTATAAATATTTGTAAAGGTCCCTTGAGTAAAACTGAATGATCCGTCGAAATTTACTAGAAAACCTGCCTTATTAAAGAAAGTTTCGCCTCTTTATATAGACGTCAAGAAATCTAAAGCGATAAAATAATTTGGCCCACTCAATTTACAATGGCCAATAATAAAATGATAAGACCGACAAACAGACGTGACCTTTCCATTACAACATATGGCCGACATATTATTCTGGACTATTATTTTCTTTATTAAAGTTTTTTGGCTTATTACCCCAATTATTCAATATCTGTGGGATCTTCTTTTACATCTTATCTTTTTCCTTGCAGGTGGCTTTGTCGTAAGATTTTTCCACTTGCTCTTGGAATCTTTTTAGAAGAGCATGAATGTCAATTTTGTCATTGCTATTATCACTTTGGGCTTCTCCTGTCTTGCATGCTTCATCATCATTATTGGTGTGGCTTGCCAATGCCATGGATATATGTCTTCTGGTAACAACCTTAGATTTATCAAAATTAGTTTCTATAATAATAGTTTCATTTTTTAAATCAATCATCTTACACATAGGGTTCAAAGTATGTAAGAGCTTATAATAAATTCTATAACAAATACAAACAACTTCAGTTAGTTGTTCACATAATCACAATAATTATATTTTACTGCGATCTTTTGTTTTGGGTGGATATAATCATTTTCTTTTAAGGGGCACATTTCCCATTCCTCTCTGGAGTCAAAACTCTTTTTATAATGATATTTTCTTGTATTGGCTGGGTAAAAATATTGGAATTCACCAGACCCTGTTGCTGAGAGTATCATCTCATAATACATCCTATATTTATAAGCAGGCGTAGTATAACAAACTGAATTCAAATACTTGGACATTAATTGTCATGGGTCATTTTTCCATCGCAAATCATTGTATTTTAAAAGAAGTATGACTTCTTTTTTATTATTTTGATCAAATATTTTTGTGCTCTCTTCGTATATAAGAACTGTTGAATAAGTTGGAAGAGTATCATCCTTTTTTTTGCTTGGCTTGCATAAAATCTAAGAATTCCTTATACATAGGATGATTTGCATTAAAGACCACTTGTAGAAACACTATTTACTGCTATTAATTGATTGAATACAATAATACGGCAACAGTGTATATTAAACAAAGCAATAACTAAAATTAAAATAATAGAAAATTCATTCTCACTCAATTAAAGTCATATACAATTTATCAAGAATACTAAATCAACAAAAAAAAACTCTTCAACAAAAATACAAAATAAACATACCGCTCATTAAAATAAAAACATACCGCTCATAAGTATAGAATAAAATTAACCGATCCAAATCTTTACCATTATTACAAATAAAATAAAGAGACCATAAACCAAAAAAAATTATGAACTTCAACTCAATATTCACAAGCAGCAAATAAAACTCTACAAAATATGAAATAGACAGAGTTAGAGTTACCGGAACGAAAGCATTTTATGGTCATTTCACGGCATGACCCGATGGTGAGATCTGGTTTGTGATTGATTCTGCCGGAGTTCGCGGGTTTTGTGGTCTGTTGCGGTGGAGATCTGATGGAGAAGAAAGGAGAAGGGGAAGGGAACTGGAGGTGTTTGGATGGTGGTTCCGGCGGTTTGGGGTCTGATTTTTCCGGAAATGGCGTTGGGTTGTTCGAGTTTGACTTGTGGTTTCGATTATGGAGAAGAATGGTTGTTCGATGGGTTTGGTTTGGCGTTTTGGTTGCCAAAAAATGGGGTATGTTTGGTTGCTGGTTGTTGTGGTCGGAGAAAATGATGAATGGAGGTGGTTTGGAGTGGGGTTTGTGGTTTTCTGGTGGTGTTTGGGTCTGTGTTTGTTCGGCGATGTGTGGTTTTGGGTTGGTTTGTGTGCTGATCTGGAGGATGAATCGGAGGTTATGGTCTGGTTTGTGAGGTCGCCTGAAAATATGGCACATGGAGGGAGGTTGGTGGTGAACTGGTGGCTGGATCTCGAAGGAAAACTGGAAAAATAAAATGGTTTTTGGGTGGTCTGTTATCGTGAGGCAGAGAAGAGAAGAAAGGAAAAAATGGGGGTATTTGGTGGTGGAATCGCAGGATTCCGGTGAAGCTCCGATAAGCTAGTCATCGGGAAATTATTAATACTAAAAGAAATTTCTCAAGACAAAAAATTCAGAAAATTACCCTTCAAATTTTTAGCCATCACCACTAACTTAATGATCAAACCATGGCAAAAACCACTAGTTAATAAAATATTTGTATATGAAATTTTATTTATATTTAAATGAATTTTTAAATTGTGCAAAATATCTAAAGGAATATTAAAAAATGTAACAAATAAAATTAATATTAAAAAAATTTAATGAACGTAACTAATAGCATGTAAAAAAGCAATTTAACAAAAATAATGAGTTAATCAAAATGAACAAATATTTGAACGTAGTCAACTCGCTATGACAAAAAATAATGTAAATAAAATTAAACGATAAAAATCATGCAATTTTGACAAATAAGGATAAATATCGATATGCTTATTTAGAATTTTAAAAAAATGTATTTTGAACTATTGAATAAATAAAATTTAAAAGTTATGAATTTTGAAAAATGTTAGGCCAAAATTAGGTGTCAACACCATCATGCTTCCTTCCACACCTAGTACAAGTAGATAATGAAGATCCACCATCATTCCTTCCTTAAAGCTTAGGTTTAGACACCCTATGTTTGTTGAATTTCGAAACCAAATCATTCGAGGAACCTTGCCTCGAGAATCTTTGTCAAAATCTAGAACAACCAAGTCCATGAAACCTTGAATGTGAGAAGTCCGATCTTTGCCCTCTGTCTCCCTAGATTTTTCCTTAAGTTTATCCTCTCCAATTTATTGAGAATGAACCATTACACGGGAAATGGCCATTTTCTTAATGAGCATGGTGCTATGACATTTCTTAACCACCATTTCAGACACACCTGAAACAAACTTACCCATCCTTGCCCTAGAGTCGGAAACCATAGAGGGAGCATACCTAGCCAATTGAATAAACTTCAAGGCATACTCATTCACACTCATATTCCCTTAACAAAGGCTAATGAATTCAAGTACCTTTGCCTCCCTCATCTCAAGGGTAAAGAACCTATCAAGGAAACTCCCTTAAACATTTCCAAATCAAGAGGACCTGTTCAACCACCCTCTCTTTCTTTCATTAGTTGACCCAAACTTAAGCAACACCCTTAAGTTGATAAGCAGCCAATTATGCCTTTTTCACTGGCATCACTCCCATAATTATCAATACTTTGTACAACTCATCAATGAACTCGTAAGGATCTTCCTCAACCTTAGAACTATGAAACCCTGGAGGATTCATTTAGTAAAGTCACTCACTCTAGTTTCCGTCGTACCCACATTCGTGTTCACGAGGACCACAACCTCCCTATTGGCTTGACTCATCCTTATGAATCCTTTATGTGAGAATGACATTTCACAGTAACAACAACAATATCGATGCTTTACTCACAAAGAAACCTTAAATTATTTATATCAATTCCATAGGAAGACCATGCATATCTTTATGAATTCATCTTTCATAGTTCATAAACTTAATCATTTGTTCATAATCTAAAATTCATTGATCATGCATGGGTTCATGTGAATTCAACTCAAAATATATATTTACTTAAATTCATCCATAGAAAGACAGAAAACAATCGATTAGATCATAATTGAAATGAATACATGAAGATTGAATAAAACTCTAACTTTGAATTGAGAATCTAATCTAGTAAAATTGAAGATTTTAAGAATCCTTTGGAGGAAAAGTCTCCATAGGTGAATACTAACATAACTTGGAGTTCGAGGACAAAATTCTATGGTGAATTTGAAAACTTGAAGCCAAACCCTAGTTTTCTCATTTCTTAGCTCATGAGAGAATTTTGGGGGTTATCTTTGAGGGAATTTAGGAGTTTACATGAATGATTAGAATGGATGTTTTTTGGGTCTAAAATACTTATATAGGTCTTAGGATTAGGACCAAAACAACTTAGCTTAAACATTAATCAATTAAGAAAAAGACTTAAAACTCCCTTAAAATAATTGTTGACCCTCTCTCATGTTCGGACCTATGGTCCGTAGGACTTACTTCAGACTGTACAAGTATACCATAGAAAAGTACAGAAACTTGTAAAAATCAGACAAACTTCAATGATATCTAGTATATGGCCCGTAGAACCTTTTATGGTCCGTAGACCCCAACCATAGAAACCAACTCAACCCTAAAAAATATCACTAAGTCTGGAGCCAACCTACGAGACCTATCTATGACTCATAGATAGGATGGTAGACTGTCCTGATAAACCGTAAAAAGAATACAAGGACTTGAATTTTAAGAAAATAACTTTCCCCTTTTTACAGATGCCATCTACAGCCTGTAGAAGCTTTTACGGTCCATAGATGGGACCCGTAGACACAGTTTGCAATTCAAAATTTTCTTTTCTTTTTTTTTTCTCCAAAATTTGAGGTGTTACATATGATTAAAGTAATAAGGTGATAATAATTATGAATGGAGTAATCATTAGGAAATTATGGGTCTAAAAACTTTTAAGAAATTTGGAGATTAAGCCATTAATGTCTATTAACTAGAGTAGCCATAATAGTTACTGGGAAATTTCCCACTCATCTAAAATTATAATATGTATTGTTTGTCTCTTTTTTAATACATTGTTAATGTATTGGGCATTTAACTAAGTCATTGTATTTTGAAGTTTATTTTTATCATTAACTCATGGTTTAAGGAGAGATGATAAAGTTTAGCACTAAGCTTGAAAGTTAGAAATATTGAGACCTGACTTCGACTAGTATAATTGATATCATTAATCAATATTTTTCATAGATTGAGGCCATTGAAGGCTGTTTGGTTGGTGTTATATGAGTGCAAGGTTGTGGAACATGTCATTAGTGAGGTAAGTGAGACTTTAAGATTTAGTGTTTGCTTTTCAAACCTTCTTTGAAAATGTGTTTTATCTATCTGGTCCATGTGTTGTGACAAACATGTGCTTGACATAATACTTATTATTCTTTTATAAGTTATATGTGGTGTGATATTGTATATCCTTCTTTATTGTCGTGATATAGTTACGAGGATCATACATAGTTATTGTAATATGTAAGAGGCATAGATATGATGTCGTAATATGTTAGGCACCTTGCACATGCTTTCGTAGTATATTTTTGGGCATTATATACGTTTCATGGACTCGGGGTGCTAGAACAATCTCCTTCACTTCCATTTATGACAAGTTTTGAGTATGGATTGAGTTTGAGACATTTAGTGTCCTTTTTGAACAATTGTTTGGACTTATTGATCAATATATTATAAAATATTTTCTTGTGCATATAATTATGTGTTTGTTGTATAGATGTATTTTCTAAAACATGTTCCAAGGGTATTAAGGTAGCGGGTCGAGGATCTTAATGGTTATATTTACAAATAACTAACTCCTTACATACATGTCTATGAAAATACCATTGTAGAGGATGACACTAGTGGCTGGCGACTTTATTCGCGTGAATTCTATTACTGAGATGAGCCTTGGCGTTGTTCTTGGGGGCTACTGTTTCAGCTCTATCTATTAATAGATTATGACTTCTTTTCTTAGGGTTTGCATGCCCAATTGTTGAACTCGTATAACTCTAATAGATACTACATGTTCTTATTGTGAGATTTGGGGTAGAGATATATTAATTAAGTGGTTCTCTCTTTTCATTAATCGATATAAGATTTTGATCGGATATTTATTTTTTAATGAGTATTGATGGGTTTTAGAGTTGCACATGATCTATCTCAGTGCTTAAATAATTTGGATAAGTGTATGGATCTTTGTACACCCGACATGTGGTGTTAATGAGTGCTAGTCACGTTTAGGAGGTAGTTTTGGATGTGACATTTATGCTGCTAGTTTGCTTTCAAGATTTATGCAAAGTTGCAGTGACATTTATTTTGCTACTGCGAAAAGAGTGCTTGGGTACTTGAAATTTTTTTACAACTTGGATTATGGTTCGGACTGGTGGAAGAAGGTGCTTTTCTTGAATTTGTTGATAGTTATTTGGGTGGAAATATTGAAGATTTGAAGAGCACTACTGGCTATGATTTTACCTTGGGGTCTGGTGTGTTTTCATGGGATTCAAAAAATAACCAAATAGTGGCACAATCTATTGCAGAGATAGAGTATGTAGAATCATGTACAACAAAAAATAAAGATATTTGTTGAGGAAAGTGCTGAAGGATTTTGGAATGAGATTGCAAAATGCAACTAAGATCAAGTGTGATAACAAATGAGCAATTGCTTTTGCAGAAAATCTAGCGCAGCATGGTAAAACATAGCAAATATTTTTCAAGTTTCATGCCATTAGAGAAGCTGAGAAAAATAAGGAATCAATCTTTCTCGTTCTTGTTCCAAGGATAAACTCATTGTTATATTTACCAAACCACTAGCCACAATCATTTCCTATCAGCTTTATGACCACTTGCTGGAAAAGACCTCGGCGTAATAGCACTCATCGATAAAGACCTCGGCCTCATAAATCAGCACGTTGTTCAATAATAACTGCACTTGAGTAATATCACACAACATGGAAGAGACAACAATTCATGTCCACATTCATACTTTCAAACATTTCATTAATCAATCAACAATGACCACAATAAGGAAATTTACATCATCATGTTCATCACATGACCTTTTTCATTTCAACCCTTTTTTATTCATTTAGGTGTATCAAGTGGACAGTTAAACCCTTCACCTCTTCCACATTACTCCCAACACACAAGCAACGAAGGAAGTGCATGAATTCTACTAGAATACAAGATTTAGGAGAATACTTGTCTTAAATATATTTAATAATCACTCAAAAAGTGGAGACTTCCCCTTCAAATTACGTTCAAAGCCACATAATCTATTCACAAGCACTTTCCGAAAACAACAATACCCACATCATTTCTCTAGAAAAGTTTGTCAATAAACCCAATTTTTAAAAAAAAATGTTGGAATAAAAAATTTAATACTTTAAAATTATGTTAAATGCTTTAGGAACACATTAGTGACACCCATTTGAAAAGGGGATCAAAACCACTTCAAAATCACCATCTTAAATAAAAACTCAAGTTCTTGCAAAATCTTGCTTATGAGTCCGAGATTTCGACTCATTTAGGGCTTTGTTTGGATAGTATAAGTGTCCTCAAATACCTATGTTATGCTCAAAACTGACGAGACCTAGTATACGGCCCGTAGAACCTTCGATGGTTCGTAGACCCCAACCATAGAAACCAACTCAACCCTAAAAAGTATCACTAAGTCTGGAGCCAACCTACGAGACCTATCTATGACTCATAGATAGGATGGTAGACCGTCCTACTAAACCGTACAAAGGGTACTAGGACTTGATTTTTAAGAAAATAAATTTCCCCTTTCTACGGATGCCATCTACGGCCTGTAGAAGCTTTTATGGTCCATAGATGGGACCCGTAGACACAACTTTCAATCAATAATTTTCTATTCTTTTATTTTTTTTTTAAAAAATTCGAGCTGTTACATATGATTAAAGTAATAAGGTGATAATAATTATGAATGGAGTAATCATTAGGAAATTATGGGTCTAAAAAAATTTTAGAAAATTTGGAGCTTAAGCCATTAATGTTTATTAACTAGTCTAGCCATAATAGTTATTGGGAAATTTCCCACTCATCTAAAGTTATAATATGTATTGTTTGTCTCTTTTTAATACATTGTTAATGCATTGGGCAGTTAACTCAGTCATTGTATTTTGAAGTTTATTGTTATCATTAATTCATGGTTTAAGGAGAGATATTAAAGTTTAACACTAAGCTTATATTGAGACTTGACTCCGACTAGTATAATTGATATCATTAATCAATATTTTTCATTGATTGAGGCCATTGAAGGCTGTTTAGTTAGTGTTATATGAGTGCAAGGTTTTGGAACTTGACATTAGTGAGGTAACTGAGACTTTAAGATTTAGTGCTTGCTTTTCAAACATTCTTTGAAAACGTGTTTTATCTATCTGGTCCATGTGTTGTGACAAGCATGTGCTTGACAGAATACTTATTATTCTTTTATAAGTTAAATGTGGTGTGATATTGGATATCCTTCTTTATTGTCGTGATATAGTTACTAGGAGCATACATAGTTGTTGTAATATGTAAGGGGCATAACTATGATGTTGTAATATGTCCGGCGCCTTGCACATGCTTTCATAGTATATTTATTGGCATTATATATGTTGTCATGGACTCGTGGTGCTAGAACAATCTCCTTCACTTCCATTTATAACAAGCTTTGAGTGTGGATTGAGTTTGAGACATTTAGCATCCTTTTTGAACAATTGTTTTGACTTATTGATCATTATATTATCAAATATAATATTGTGCATATTATTATGTGTTTGTTGTATAGATGTATTTTCTAAAACTTGTTCCAAGGGTATTAAGGTAGCGGGTCGAGGATCTTACTGGTTATATTTACAAATAACTCACTCCTTACATACATGTCTATGCAAATACCATTTTAGAGGATAACAGTAGTGGCTGGCGAGTTTATTCGCGTGGATTCTGTTGCTGAGGTGAGCCTTCGCATTGTTCTTAGGGGCTACTATTTCAGCTCTATCAATTAATAGATTATGACTTCTTTTCTTGGGGTTTGCATGCCCGACTTTTGAACTCATATAACTCTAATAGATGCTCCATGTTCTTACTGTGAGATTTGGGGTGGAGATATATTAATTAAGTGATTCTTTATTTTCATTAATCAATATAAGATTTTGATCGGATAGTTATTTTTTAATGAATATTGATGAGTTTTGGAGTTGCACATGCTCTATCTCAGTGTTTAATTAATTTGGATAAGTGTATGTATCTTTGTACACCCAACAGTTAGTGTTAGTGGGTGCTAGTCACGTTTAGGAGGTAGTTTTGGATGTGACATTTATGCTGCTAGTTTGCTTTCAAGATTTATGCAAAGTTGCAATGACATTCATTTTGCTACTGCGAAAAGAGTGCTTGGGTACTTGAAATTTTTTTACAACTTGGAATATGGTTCGGACCGGTGGAAGAAGGTTCTTTGCTTGAATTTGTTGATAGTTATTTGGGTGGAAATATTGAAGATTTGAAGAGCTCTACTGGCTATGATTTTACCTTGGGATCTGTTGTGTTTTCATGGGATTCAAAAAATAACCAAATAAAGGCACAATCTATTGCAGAGACAGAATATGTAGCATCATCTACAACAACAAATCAAGCTATTTGTTGAGGAAAGTTTTGAAGGATTTTGGAATGAGATTGCAAAATGCAACTAAGATCAAGTATGATAACAAATGAGCAATTGCTTTTGCAGAAAATCTAGCGTAGCATGGTAAAACAAAGCATATCTTTTTCAAGTTTTATTCCATTAGAGAAGCTGAGAAAAATAAGGAATCAATCTTGTTTATTCTTGTTCCAAGGATAAAATCGCTAATATATTTACCAAAGCACTAGCCAGAATCATTTCTTATCGGGTTTATAACCACTTGCTGGAAATGACCTCGGCATAATAGCACTCATCGTTAAAAACTTCGGCCATATAAATCAACACGCTGTTCAATAATAAATGCACTTAAGTAATATCACACAACATGGAAGAGACAACAATTCATGTCCACATTCATACTTTCAAACATTTCATTAATCAATCAACAATGGCCACAATAAGGAAATTTACATCATCATGTTCATCACACGACCTTTTTCATTTCAACCCCTTTTTATTCATTTAGGTGTATCAAGTGGACAGTTAAACCCTTCACCTCTTCCACATTACTCCCAACACACAAGAAACGAAGGAAGTACATGAATTCTACTAGAATACAAGGTTTAAGAGATCACTTGCCTTAAATCAATTTAATAATCACTCCAAAAGTTGAGTCTTCCCCTTCTAAATTACTTTCAAATCCACCTTATCTATATACAAGCACGTATTCACAAGCACTTTCTGGGCACAACAATACCCACATCATTTCTCTTGAAAAGTGGGTCAATAAATCCAATTTTAAAAAAAGTTTGAATATAAAATTTAATACTTGAAAATGATGTTTAATGCTTCAGGAACTCATTAGTGACACCTATTTCGAAAATGGGATCAAAACCACTTCGAAATCACCATCTTAGATCAAAACTCAAGTTCTTGCAAAATCTTGCTAATGAGTCTGAGATTTTGACTCATTTAGGGCTTTGTTTGGATAGTATAAGTGTCCTGAAATGCCTATTTTATGCTCAAAACTGATGTTAAAATGTTGATTTGCAGCTATGGAATCTAAGGAGCAAGGCAAGGACATTACTGGACAAAAAAGAACTATAACGCTGAAGAAGTGAAGAAAAGTAATCCTAGTGATTTCCAAGACCACTTGACGCACCGCCTAGTGGTGCTTAAGTTTGCCTAATGTTTCAGCGTTCCATCCCTGGGGAAAAACCAAGTCGGTAAATCGTCAATCGATTCCACGACAAAACATTGGATCGCCCAAAGATACAGAACTTGGGATGCTGAGGACCAATGCAAAACGACGATGGAAAGAGGGAAATCGGTGGATCACCGAACCACTCGGTGAGGCACGACTTATTTCGGCGAGTGGACTTTTAGGCCAAAATGCAGTCAACTATATGTTGGGTCATAAAAGGAATTTTGAGGAGTTCTCTCTCATTTTATTTGCAGTTCCCATTCTAGAGTTAAAGTTTTCCCTTCGTTTGTAGTTCTTATTGTAGACTTTGATGATTTCTAATCTTAATTTTGAGGATTTGCAAGTGAGTTTGTAAATTTCTTCAATTTAAACCATTGTAAAGACTTGGGAACCTTTACCCAGAGCATGGCGAATGTATTTGGTAATCATTTCTCTATTTTTATAATGTGTTGCTAAAACTCCAATTCTTGGGGTGTGATCATGTGATTATGGGTTGAATTTGCGTATGTGTATTACTAATTATTGATTTAAGAAGTGGGTTTTAATTGATAGTTGTGTTTTAAACTAAGAATTGTAGTAGCAAAAAAAATTCGTACTTAAAATTTTGGGCTTGCTTGAAAAAGAGGTTTTAGAATCAAAGTTTTCAATTAATGATTGTAGTTATTTGGGTGATATGGGTTTATCTCAAAAGAGTAAATCCGAACCTCAATTCTACCTATCTAGATTGAAAGAGTAGATGAATTAAGGTATGGGTTGTTCTTATTTGTTAAGCTTGTTGTTCTTCGAAAAGAAATAACTTGATTCGAGATAGTTGTTCGAAAGAAAGATATTTCACTTTTCGCCTCGCCTACCCACTGATATTTATCTATTTATTAGTAGTTTCAATTATCCATATAGCGAAATTTTCCTATAATCGATTACATCCTGAGAATTCCTCTTGATATTGTTATTTTCTCCATGTTCGATTATGTTGTAGTTGATAGTTTACAATCCAAACACACTACATCAAAAATGATCATTAGTGGAAATTAAGAATTAATTGAGGACTCTTTGTATATGTCCCTAAAGATTTTAGCGATATTGGTTCTAATGGCACTTAAGTAATGTCGGTAAATACTTTAGCACTCTTTATGAATGTCAATATTTATTACCGCTAAAAGTTGTTTTTGTTGTAGTGACATCCCCCCCCCCCCCCATTTAACATTCGTTTTCACCCCTTAGACTTGTTTGCATATCTTTTCGATAAGTTCTCTTCCTATAAAGGAATAGACCACTTTATAACTTCATAACTAAAAATAAGACACGTACTGCTCCCTGTGGGTTCGACCCCAATTCTTCGTTGAGTTTTATACTAGTTAATGATCGTTTACACCTAGAATGGGATGAGGTGTACTTGAGACGTTCAATTAAAATGACGCCGCTGCCGGGTAGTGGTGTTGTTTAAAATTTTGTTATTGAACTTGAATTGTAATTTTTTTGGTTGTAGTTGAATTGACTTACTTTGGTTTGTTTTTGTGTTGTTTGTGTTGAATAGAAGAAGAGATGAGCGTGAACGGGAGTATTGGTAGCCAAGTGGGCCACCAAGACGATATTGGGAATCTTAATGATGTGAACGACCATATTCAATTGGGTAATGTTGGTGCAATACATCTACCTCCAATTGAGGGTAATGTTGTCTTCCATGTTTGTAACGCTAGGATTCTAGTTGGCTAGACTAGGGCTAAGTGTGAGGGGGTTAAATAGCCATGAAAGAGGGCAAGGGACTAAAATACCTTGGGAAAGGTGAAGGAAAACATTTTTTCCCTTGATCCACTTGGATAGGGTCAGTGCCATCGCCGTAGTGACTTTGTGATGGGCCAAGTAGAGCCCCTATCGCCCAGTGGGCTGTCCCCTTTGCCCTAGCTGCTGGAAAATTGGGCGAGCCAGGTCGGGGTTTGACGATTGGGTTGGCGCATCGCCAAAGGGACTCCCCCATGGCCAACTTGGCCTGCTCCTTAGGGTGAGCTGTTGTAATTTTATGCGGGCCAAGGGTCCACTTGATGAGTTGTCGAGTGCCCTTGGCGAGCCTCAGCGTGCAGCAGTCCTAGAAGTAAGTTAGGGCCTTTAATGTCATTTCATATTTTTCCTAATTCGAAGCTAAGTCATTTTATTCCTTAACTAATAAAGTATATAAGCTTTTTATGCTCAAAATTCCCCCAATTAAGTCATTCTCCATAGAACCTAAAAGAAAACCAAAAACATCATCCTCTCCAAAAGAAATTCTCTCCCTAGAACTTCAAAAGGAAGTTGGAGCTAGGGTTCAAGGAGAAAGGTTTTCTTCTCAAATTCATTCGATTCCATTGCTAAGGTATGGTATTCCTTTATCCATGGTGCCCCTTCAAAACCCTAATTTCAAAGATAGAAATCCCCAAAAGTTAGGGTTTGAATTCAATGTCATGGGTTCCTTTCAAAAAAGATTCTAATGCTTGAATTACTTTATATTATGATTGTATTTATTATTTATTGTTGAAATCCCCAAGAACCCATGAATCCCCCATATTCCCAAATTGTGATCTTCTGATGTGGGTGTGTCGATGAAAGAAGGATATTATGAGATTATGCTTGTGGTAATTGGGTAACTTGAATTATGCTAATATCCATGTCTAATGTAGTGAATTCTAGATATGTTGATTTGATATGAGCTTTTATCCTTGAAAGGGAAAATTATGATATTATGCACGATTATGGACTCTTTGTATATGCTTTAAGAACACTTTGAGAGTACAGTGAATATGATTATGTACTCGTTATTGTGTTGTTGAAAGGTTATTCTCATATGCACACTTATGCATGAATGTGATATGATGTGAAAGGTTTTCTCACTATATGATGATTCTAAGGTTGAAAGGCTTTCTCACCTATTGAATCTATATGAAGACATGGACGGTGAAAGGTTATTCTCACGCATGATC
This sequence comes from Solanum gracilifrons, assembly GCA_029582605.1. NCBI lineage: Eukaryota > Viridiplantae > Streptophyta > Magnoliopsida > Solanales > Solanaceae > Solanum > Solanum gracilifrons. Next base: position 20,783 of record JAJOOH010027140.1, read on the forward strand.
TAATGAGATATATTATGAATTATGTTGGATTGAGTGACAAGACATTTTTCCATGAATATGAACTTAAGTCAAGACTTAATATGAACTTCGTGGGAATGAATGCTTAGCACCGAGTGGATATTGGATATGAGATGGGTTCCTTTTATACTACTTCAGTTCGGGTTCCCAAAGTATGTCTCATGAGATGGAAACCTTCTACCTTAGTTGAGTCTGGGTTTCTAGGAGCAATCTCATTATCCATAAACTATGTGACCTCAAAGGTATTTAGCTAGTGGATCCACCTAAGATAAGAGTATGGTTCTACCTTAGGCAAGTAGAACAACCCCTTTTCGATGTGGGGTAGACACTAGATTCCATGTTAGCTCATGTGGTCTATGTTGGTTAAGGCTTAATCCCACTATGACAACAACAATATGAACAAGAATATGAATTATGAAGTATGGTTACTTAAGAAACTTTACTCATCATGAGTGAGATTTATAAGATCTTATTCATGCATTGCACAAGTATGCTTTGAGGGTATTTATAATATGTTCCTCTTATGTTATTATGATCTATATGTTAACTACGCTTATGGCTTATATCTTTCTATTTTTTCATGATGATGTTCAAACTTAGTAAATTGCATGCACTCTACTAAAATGTCCCTTTTAGCATGTTTTCAATGTTTTTATGCATGGCTATCATACTTAGTGCATTTTTGTACTAACGCCTACTTTTCCTACATTTTCCCAAGTGTAGGGTCCGATTCTCAAGGTGCTACTCATTGTGGCTAGAAGCTTGGATTGTTTATTCTCCTAGCTTGTCGGTGAGTCCTCAAGATTCGAGGATGGATGTAAATTCTTAGTGGTTCATTTTTTGTACTTCTTTTCAGACTGTGTTATATGAGTTGTATCCCTTTTTCTCATTCTAATATTGTAATAGATGGCTATGTTGAGACTTAGAGTCTAGACTTCCACTCTGTGTTTGTGAATATTTTAGACTTAAAATGTGTTTTTACTATTATTGTTCGATTTCTTATGTTATGATATGCTAAGAGGATTATATGGAGCCTTTCGAGGTCCTATGTGCCTTGTTACATCTAGGGGGTACCCTTGGGTCGTGACAAACTTGGTAATCAGAGCATGAGAATAGAATGATTCTAGGATGATGCCTTATAAGCCACGTCTATTAGAGTCTTGTTCATGAGTGTGAAGCATGCCACACTTATGAATGAGAGGTTGCAAGATGTTTTAGAAATATCGCTTCTTCATTACTCTGAAGTCGTGCCTTAGAGTCTAACTCTAAAAGATTTCTCTTTCCTAATCCTTCTCTTGTGTCTTCAGGATATGAATACATGAAGGGCTAATGCTAGAAGGATGGAAGAGGGCAATGTGAGTCAAGAAGCTCCTCCCCAAGCTCCTCAAGGTATGATTGACCCTTCGGCTATATTGAATGAGGAGGTTAGATCGGCTTTTCAAATGTTGGCCCAAGTTTTGGTGGCTCAAGCCAATAGAGATGTTGTGACTCATGTGAATCCTAATGTGAATTCGGCTGCTTCAAGGGTTAGGGATTTTGCTAGAATGAACCCTCCCAAATTTCATGGCTCTAAAGTGGAAGAGGATCCTCAAAGGTTCATCGACAAGGTTTATAAAGTTCTTTCTATTATGGGGGTATCTTCAAAAGAAAAGGCATAGTTAGCCAACTACCAACTAAAGGATGTGGATCAATGCTGTATGATCAATGGAAGAGTATAAGACCCGTCGGAGTGGGCCTAGTTGAATAGGAATCATTCAAATCGGCATTTCTTGATAGATTCTTTCCCTGAGAGTTAAGGGAAGCTAAGGTGGAAGAATTCATTAATCTTTGTCAAGGAAGTATGAGCGTGAAAGAGTATGCCCTAAGCTTCACCCAATTGTCCAAGTATGCTAATGCGTCCACAAATTGGACTCATTTAGGGCTTTATTTTGATAAAAATAATGTCCTCAAATGCTTATTTTGTCTCAATATCTGATGAAAACTCTTAAGTTTCAGGTATTTGAAGTTTTAGTGGAAGCATGGACACTTAGGCGATAAAAGGAACAAAAAGGCTGAAAAGAACGAAGAAGCTGAAGCATGAGCATCGCCAAGAACCTTTGGCGATACGCCGAAAGAATAGACTCTACCCTTTGTTCTAGTATGTGACGCCCTGAAGGAAGAGGATTAAAAAGGCGATAAAAGGAGCAGTCGGCGCTTCACCGAATAGTTCCACGAAGTAGTACTATACCTCCCAATGGTCCAGAATGTGAAGATGCTGAAGGAAAGCATGAAACGGCAATAAAATAGAAGAAGGGCGAGTCACCGAGTCATTCGGCGGCATCGACTAACTTCGCCGAACTATCCGCCTGCACTAATTTA